>CM040835.1:269748-324748 GCA_022828995.1 Vimba vimba
GTGAGTGTGTGTGTGTGTCACCTGGGCTCTGTGCTGCTCTGAGGTGAGTGTGTGTGTGTGTCACCTGGGCTCTGTGCTGCTCTGAGGTGAGTGTGTAGTTGTGATGGTGGCGATCTTCTCTGCGTTGGTCAGTAATGAGGCATTAGACGTCTCTATTCAGTCAGAGAGAAAGAGAAACCGTTGTAATGTTTTGAATGCATGAATTACATGAAATCATTTGTGCTGTTGATCAACTTCAGCTTCATGACTGCAGCTGCACAGCTTTGCAGTATTTCTCAAGTTATCGCTTCAGAAAATGAAGACAATTTGATGTGTTTTCAGATCGTCCAAGTTTTGAAGTGACCAGGCGCCCAAAATACACAGATCACTCAGTCGCTCGCAGCCATTCCTGAAGATGATCAAAGCTTTACATCAGAGTCTCCAACACTAGTCGTACTCCAACACTGACTTAATATTTACTAGTCGAGATTTCTACATATCAACATTTTTCATAAAGTTAAACTGAATAATCTCTGGATTCAGATTCTAGGCCATAAAACACTTCAAATAGAGGAACAAAAGTACATGTATTTATTTCAGCGCCACCATGTGGACAGTTCTCATAACATCTGGCAGAAAGCATGATATCGAAACTCAATCCCAAGTTTCTGTTGAGCGCCGCCCTTCTTCTTCCTCTCACGTGATGAAGAGTAAAGCTCCTGTCATCTGAAGCCCAGCAGATGTGTGTGTGTCGTGTGTGTTCATGTGTGTGAGATCAGATTATACCCACGTCAGGCAGCAGGCACTTCAAAATGTGTTTATATCGAGTAATTTTAAGGAACAAGAACGTAAACCTGCTTTAGTATAAACCTGTCCCATGCTAGAATCCTCAAGTAATTATGTATGGAGAAAACTGCTATTAGACTGATGTGAACGTGCAACCATTATAAAGACAGTGAGTGAGTCGCAGGGTCTGATTCCCCGCTGGAGATGATTGACAGGAGTGTAATGATAAGTACGATCTCCCCAGCGTGACCCAGTGCCAGCTCACCGTCTCCGGGGATGATGCGCAGCGTGACCGCGTGACCCGCCTCTTTGATCAGGTTGACGATGTCCGAGTGTGATTTGTTGGTGATGGAGCAGCTGTTGACCGCTAGGATCCGATCACCCACCTTCAGCTTTCCACAGCGGTCCGCCGGACTGAACTCGATGATACGACCGATTTTATGAGGCATGGACACGCATGTGTTTCCAGCTGAGACAGAAAAAGAAGAAAAATCAGTCCACATTTAGATGCCAGCATCAGCAGAGTGAAACCACTGTGACCATGTGTTAATGTTAGTGGTGGAAATGTTGATTCTTTCAAGAGATTCGTTCATTTTCAGTTCGTACACCAAAATGATTCGTTCAGTGACCATTTCTTCATATTACATAAACACGCCAGAAGGTGGTGAAAAAGAGTGTCTTATGTGTTATATCTTAAGTCAACGAACGTATTTACTTGTTACAAAAAAAGCTGATTTGGCTTTATTATTCAGTATGGCGTATTTTTTATTAATAATAAGTCGTACTTATTATTATTCAGTATAGATACTTATCATTCAGTATGGCGTACCACAAGGCTCAGTACTAGGACCGCTGCTGTTCACTCTGTACATGCTACCATTAGGAGATATCATTAGGAAACATGGAATTAGCTTTCACTGTTATGCTGACGATACTCAGCTCTATATTTCTTCAAAACCTGACGAAACTTATCAATTCACAAAATTAACGGAATGCATAGCGGATATAAAAAATTGGATGACTCGTAATTTCCTACTTCTAAATTCTGAAAAAACAGAGTTTCTAATTATTGGACAAAAAAACTTCCTCACGTAATAATCTAGAATACTGTCTAACACTTGATGGCTGCTCTGTTAAGTCTTCGTCGTCGGTTAGGAACCTGGGTGTGCTCTTTGATACCAATCTTTCATTTGAAAGTCATGTGTCTAGTATCTGTAAAACTGCATTTTTCCATCTTAAAAATATATCTAAATTACGCCATATGCTCTCATTGACAAATGCGGAACAATTAGTTCATGCGTTGATGACCTCAAGGCTAGATTATTGTAATGCTCTACTGGGTGGTTGCCCTGCACACTTAATAAACAAACTACAGCTGGTTCAAAACGCAGCAGCTCGAGTTCTTACCAGAACCAGGAAGTATGACCATATTAGCCCGGTTCTGTCAACACTGCATTGGCTCCCTATTAAACATCACATAAATTTTAAAATATTGCTGATTACTTACAAAGCACTAAATGGTTTAGCTCCGCAGTGCTTGAGCGAGCTCTTAGCGCATTATAGTCCTTCACGTCTATTGCGATCTCAAAATTCCGGCCAGCTGATAATACCTAGAATATCTAAATCGACTGCTGGCGGCAGATCCTTCTCCTATTTAGCACCAAAACTCTGGAACAGTCTTCCTACCATTGTCCGGGAAGCAGACACACTCTGTCAGTTTAAAGCCAGATTAAAAACACATCTCTTTGACATAGCGTTCACATAATACATTATAGACTTCTATAATTCAATGTTAGGCTGCATAGATTAGGTCAGCCGGAACCGGGAACACTTCCCATAAATCCTGATGTACTCGTTACATCATAAGAAGAATGGCATCTACGCTAATTTTAGTGTCTGTGTTTATCCCGAGGTTTTCCTGCAGCCTGCCGGATCCAGGCCGTATCCAGATCTGACGAAGGACCTTCGCCTGGACCCGATGACAACGCAGTGCTGAAGTGCCAACTAGTCTCTCCCTATGGAGGATCCCTCTACCACTCTACAGATAAAGCGTTGTCGGGGAAATTCGTTTCGTGTTCCTACCCCAAAGCAACAAAATAAAATAAAGTTCTTTATCAAAATTTATAAGGAAAGACAAGTACTTTGTTTAGGCTTGGCTTGTTGGGACTTCCAAACCTGCGCACATATATTCAAACACACATAACTATAGAACCCATTCTAAATGCGCATGTGAACGCCATCAGTGTTTCTCACAGGTTCGCGTTTAAAGTCTGTGTAGAGAGAATGGTGTCGTCTTAGCGGCCCCTAATTTAATAACAAATGATCGTTGCGACGGAAGCAAATCAATCAAAACTAACTTTAGATGGAAAATAACTTTACTCTGCTAAAAAGCCAAAACAATCTCTGTTACCTTAAATTATACGCTTATCTCTGTGAAGCTGCTTTGAAACAATCTACGTTGTTAAAAGCGCTATATAAATGAAGATGACTTGACTTGACTTATTAAAATATGTGCCTAATCTACTCATTAAAAAGGAATAAAATAAGTCTAAGTAAGTGGTTCAGATGACCAAGGAAAGTTTTTTTTTTGCATAATTAACATTTTAATTGTTTGGTCAGACATTTACACATTCATAAATCTAGGATTATGTTAAACGTGGAGAAATGGGTTACATATTATTTCAATAGTCCACTTTAGACATTCTACTTGACAACTACAAGTCAACTTATTCTACTAACCCTAACCCTAACCTAACAGTCTACTAATACTTTAATGAGAGTTAGTTGACATGTAGTTGAAAAGTTACTTATAGTTAGTAGAATGTCTAAAGCAGGGGTACTCAAGTTCAGATGCCAAGGGGGCCACATTTAAACCATATTAAATGTGAAGGGCCACAAATTACAACTTGCATCGTAAAACTTTATTTATGACAATATTTACAGTTTTTACTTGTATAGAAATTCAGTTTATTACCTATCTTGCTAGGTAAGTCTTGCTAGTCTTTGTTCTATTTAAAGTAATACTGAACATAAAATATACATTTAAATCTGGAAAATAATTTTCTTGCGATATTAATGCAAAAAAAGAGAGTTCATACTCGGAGTATTAAAAAACCTTGCTAGTTAAGTCTTGCTAGTCTTTGTCCAATTTAAAATTATACTGAACATGAAAATAAAAACAACAAAACTACCTGGAACAAAAAGGTAGATTAACATGAAGTAGATTCAAAAAGTATACTCAGAGTTTTAAAAAATGCATGAAGAAAATCATTGAGCAAATACAGGCTATTATATTTTGCTACTGTTTAAACATGAGTTAACTTGCTTAATGCTGAAATTCTCAACTCAAACTAGAAACAACTAAATGCATTATGTTTTCAAATTAAAATAATATTTTTAAAAAAATTAAATATTGTTATTCACATTAAATTAATATCTATATAAATTAAATATAGACTAATCCTTATTATAGCAAAAAAAAAAAAAAAAAAAAAAAATTTAGTCAACAGCAGTGAGTCATTTTCTCTGTTCTTTTTGTTTTTTGATTAACTTTACTGACAGAAAGCTTTATTGGCTGCTGTCTCTTTAAGACCAGCTGACGGAGACGCGGATCTCTCACGCGCCTCATTCTCTCACAACTCTTCACGTTCATCATAAGACAGCTCTTATGTTATGAAGATACTCGACAAAACGGACATTTTGGCATAATTGTGTGTGTTATTGTAAGTTCAAGCACGAAAGATAACTGTATTCTGGCGTGTTGTCTATGGGCACGATACTAATTACACACTGCAGTAGAGATGCGCAGATCAGTTCTAACGTCACCCGAATCAGCTGTGAAAGTGCGCAGCTCTGAACGCACGAGCTATGCATAGCGCGCCGCACACACAAGTTGCCTGACCGCTTGTTTTGCTATTGTTGCGCCTAGCAAGTTAATGGTACATTTCGGAGATATCAAGTAGCTATATAAAGTCTCACTAAACATTCCACACGATGATGAATGTTATTTTTTTATTAATCAACCGTCCGCAATATAGATATAAATCACACCGTCTAATATTCGTGCAACTTTTGAGCTCAAATTATAAAAAAGTGCGTTCATCTTTTGCATGACGCGGGCCATAAAATTAATGCCGATGGGCCGGATGCGGCCCGTGGGCCGCCTGTTGAGTATCTGTGGTCTAAAGTGTACTATTGAAATAAAGTGTAACCGAGTAATGTTCTGTATGTTAAATATGAATATATATAAAGATGTGCACAGTACGGATCCCTGCGCTTTGCATCTGCTTTCTGCTGATCGCTGAACGAGATTGACTCGCATGCTAAATGACCCGGTACGTTCTCATTCATTTCATTCACAAACAACATGTACCAGTTCATTCAATTCGTTCACGACTGAGATCTCTCTCGTTCAGACTCAAAACAGTGACTCGCATTAAACAGTGAATTACATGCCCCTTCACAGCCCCAACTGGAATGCTATCTGTCTTATTCTCAGACAACACAAGATTATTTTATGAATAAAATAACTATATAGTCTGTGTTTTTAAAACAGGAGGGCATCCCGAGTGTATTCTGGGAGCTTCTGAGTGTCAACCGTGATTGTGACATCCCCTGATGGAGTGAAGGATCTCACCGAAGGTGGTGTTCGCATCAGGCCTGGACACGGAGGACACGATGACGAAGCCGAAGCCCTCGCTCTCGGCGCGCTGGATCTCCACGTCGTAGGGTTGCAGGGCCGTGACCGTGCTCCCACTGCCCCCTCCACCACCACTGCCGATGCCACTGGTGCTGCCGGAGCCCGAGCTCACGGTGTTCAGCGAGTTCTGGCTGCCCTGAGGCGTGCGCTTCTCCTCGGTGAGCGACGGAGCCTGTGTGCTGCTGTGGTGAGAGGAGGCCGGAGACGGAGGAACGTCCCCCTCGCCTTTATAACCTGCAGACAGAGAAGACATCAGAGAGACCATCAGAGAAACAGGAGAGAAACAGTAGAGAAACAGGAGAGAAACAGGAGAGAAACAGGAGAGAAACAGTAGAGAAACAGCAGAGAAACAGGAGAGAAACAGCAGAGAAACAGCAGAGAAACAGCAGAGAAACAGGAGAGAAACAGGAGAGAAACAGGAGAGAAACAGGAGAGAAACAGTAGAGAAACAGCAGAGAAACAGGAGAGAAACAGCAGAGAAACAGGAGAGAAACAGCAGAGAACCAGTAGAGAAACAGGAGAGAAACAGGAGAGAAACAGCAGAGAAACAGGAGAGAAACAGGAGAGAAACAGGAGAGAAACAGGAGAGAAACAGCAGAGAAACAGGAGAGAAACAGCAGAGAAACAGGAGAGAAACAGAGAAACAGCAGAGAAACAGGAGAGAAACAGGAGAGAAACAGCAGAGAAACAGGAGAGAAACAGGAGAGAAACAGCAGAGAAACAGCAGAGAAACAGGAGAGAAACAGGAGAGAAACAGTAGAGGAACAGTAGAGAAACAGGAGAGAAACAGTAGAGAAACAGCAGAGAAACAGGAGAGAAACAGTAGAGAAACAGCAGAGAAACAGGAGAGAAACAGGAGAGAAACAGCAGAGAAACAGGAGAGAAACAGCAGAGAACCAGCAGAGAAACAGGAGAGAAACAGGAGAGAAACAGTAGAGAAACAGGAGAGAAACAGCAGAGAAACAGGAGAGAAACAGTAGAGAAAGAAACAGGAGAGAAACAGTAGAGAAACAGCAGAGAAACAGGAGAGAAACAGGAGAGAAACAGTAGAGAAACAGCAGAGAAACAGGAGAGAAACAGGAGAGAAACAGCAGAGAAACAGGAGAGAAACAGCAGAGAACCAGCAGAGAAACAGTAGAGGAACAGTAGAGAAACAGGAGAGAAACAGTAGAGGAACAGTAGAGAAACAGGAGAGAAACAGCAGAGAAACAGCAGAGAAACAGGAGAGAAAAAGGAGAGAAACAGCAGAGAAACAGGAGAGAAACAGAGAAACAGCAGAGAAACAGCAGAGAAACAGGAGAGAAACAGCAGAGAAACGGGAGAGAAACAGAGAAAAAGGAGAGAAACAGGACAGAAAAAGGAGAGAAACGGTAGAGAAACGGTAGAGAAACATCAGAGAAACAGGAGAGAAACAGGAGAGAAACAGCAGAGAAACAGGAGAGAAACAGGAGAGAAGCAGGAGAGAAGCAGGAGAGAAACAGGAGAGAAACAGCAGAGAAACAGCAGAGAAACAGCAGAGAAACAGGAGAGAAACATCAGAGAAACATCAGAGAAACAGCAGAGAAACAGGAGAGAAACAGCAGAGAAACAGCAGAGAAACAGGAGAGAAACAGTAGAGAAACAGGAGAGAAAAAGCAGAGAAACAGGAGAGAAACAGTAGAGAAACATCAGAGAAACAGGAGAGAAACAGTAGAGAAACAGGAGAGAAAAAGCAGAGAAACAGGAGAGAAACAGTAGAGAAACATCAGAGAAACAGGGGAGAAACAGGAGAGAAACAGGAGAGAAACATCAGAGAAACAGGAGAGAAACAGTAGAGAAACAGTAGAGAAGCAGGAGAGAAACATCAGAGAAACCAGGAGAGAAACATCAGAGAAACCAGCAGAGAAACAGGAGAGAAACAGCAGAGAAACAGGAGAGAAACATCAGAGAAACAGCAGAGAAACAGGAGAGAAACAGGAGAGAAACCAGCAGAGAAACAGGAGAGAAACAGGAGCGAAACCAGCAGAGAAACAGCAGAGAAACCAGCAGAGAAACAGCAGAGAAACAGGAGAGAAAAGCAGAGAAACAGGAGAGAAACAGCAGAGAAACAGGAGAGAAACATCAGAGAAACCAGCAGAGAAACAGGAGAGAAACAGCAGAGAAACAGGAGAGAAACAGGAGAGAAACAGCAGAGAAACAGTAGAGAAACAGCAGAGAAACAGGAGAGAAACAGGAGAGAAACAGCAGAGAAACAGGAGAGAAACAGAAGAGAAACAGGAGAGAAACAGCAGAGAAACAGTAGAGAAACAGGAGAGAAACAGGAGAGAAACAGCAGAGAAACAGCAGAGAAACAGGAGAGAAACAGTAGAGAAACAGTAGAGAAACAGCAGAGAAACAGGAGAGAAACAGGAGAGAAACAGTAGAAAAACAGTAGAGAAACAGGAGAGAAACAGGAGAGAAACAGTAGAGAAACAGGAGAGAAACAGTAGAAAAACAGTAGAGAAACAGGAGAGAAACAGGAGAGAAACAGTAGAGAAACAGCAGAGAAACAGCAGAGAAACAGGAGAGAAACAGCAGAGAAACAGGAGAGAAACAGGAGAGAAACAGCAGAGAAACAGCAGAGAAATTGGAGAGAAACATCAGAGAAACAGGAGAGAAAAAGGAGAGAAACAGGAGAGAAACAGGAGAGAAACGGTAGAGAAACGGTAGAGAAACAGGAGAGAAACGGCAGAGAAACAGGAGAGAAACAGCAGAGAAACAGGAGAGAAACAGCAGAGAAACAGGAGAGAAACAGGAGAGAAGCAGGAGAGAAACAGGAGAGAAACAGGAGAAAAACAGGAGAAACAGCAGAGAAACAGGAGAGAAACGGTAGAGAAACAGGAGAGAAACATCAGAGAAACAGGAGAGAAACAGCAGAGAAACAGGAGAGAAACAGCAGAGAAACAGGAGAGAAACAGTAGAGAAACAGTAGAGAAACAGGAGAGAAAAAGCAGAGAAACAGGAGAGAAACAGTAGAGAAACAGTAGAGAAACAGAGAAACAGGAGAGAAACAGGAGAGAAACAGGAGAGAAACATCAGAGAAACAGGAGAGAAACAGTAGAGAAGCAGGAGAGAAACAGCAGAGAAACAGGAGAGAAACAGGAGAGAAACAGCAGAGAAACAGCAGAGAAACAGGAGAGAAACATCAGAGAAACAGGAGAGAAACAGCAGAGAAACAGGAGAGAAACATCAGAGAAACAGGAGAGAAACTGGAGAGAAACAGCAGAGAAACAGTAGAGAAACAGGAGAGAAACAGGAGAGAAACAGCAGAGAAACAGGAGAGAAACAGCAGAGAAACAGTAGAGAAACAGGAGAGAAACAGCAGAGAAACAGGAGAGAAACAGGAGAGAAACAGAAGAGAAACATCAGAGAAACAGGAGAGAAACAGGAGAGAAACATCAGAGAAGACATCAGAGAAACAGGAGAGAAACAGCAGAGAAACAGCAGAGAAACAGGAGAGAAACAGGAGCGAAACAGCAGAGAAACAGGAGTGAAACAGCAGAGAAACAGGAGAGAAACAGTAGAGAAACAGCAGAGAAACAGGAGTGAAACAGCAGAGAAACAGGAGAGAAACAGTAGAGAAACAGGAGAGAAACAGCAGAGAAACAGGAGAGAAACAGTAGAGAAACAGGAGTGAAACAGCAGAGAAACAGGCGAGAAACAGTAGAGAAACAGGAGAGAAATATCAGAGAAGCAGGAGAGAAACATCAGAGAAACAGGAGAGAAACAGCAGAGAAACAGCTGAGAAACAGGAGAGAAACAGTAGAGAAACACGAGAGAAACAGGAGAGAAACAGTAGAGAAACAGGAGAGAAACATCAGAGAAACATCAGAGAAACAGGAGAGAAACAGCAGAGAAACAGGAGAGAAACAGGAGAGAAACAGTAGAGAAAAAGGAGAGAAACAGCAGAGAAACAGAAGAGAAACATCACAGAAACAGGAGAGAAACATCAGAGAAACCAGCAGAGAAACAGGAGAGAAACAGCAGAGAAACAGCAGAGAAACAGCCGAGAAACAGGAGAGAAACATGAGAGAAACATCAGAGAAACCAGCAGAGAAACAGCAGAGAAACAGGAGAGAAACAGAAGAGAAACAGCAGAGAAACAGGAGAGAGACATCAGAGAAACCAGCAGAGAAACAGGAGAGAAACATTAGAGAAACAGGAGAGAAACAGCAGAGAAACAGGAGAGAAACATCAGAGAAACCAGCAGAGAAACAGGAGAGAAAAGTAGAGAAACAGGAGAGAAACAGGAGAGAAACAGCAGAGAAACAGGAGAGAAACAGCAGAGAAACAGGA
This sequence comes from Vimba vimba, assembly GCA_022828995.1. Taxonomy (NCBI): domain Eukaryota; kingdom Metazoa; phylum Chordata; class Actinopteri; order Cypriniformes; family Leuciscidae; genus Vimba; species Vimba vimba. The sequence continues at coordinate 279,527 of CM040835.1, forward strand.
GAGAAACAGCAGAGAAATATCAGAGAAACCAGCAGAGAAACAGCAGAGAAACAGGAGAGAAATATCAGAGAAACCAGCAGAGAAACATGAGAGAAACAGCAGAGAAACATGAGAGAAACATCAGAGAAACCAGCAGAGAAACCAGCAGAGAAACAGAAGAGAAACAGGAGAGAAACAGGAGAGAAAGAGGAGAGAAACAGGAGAGAAAAGCAGAGAAACAGCAGAGAAACAGGAGAGAAACATCAGAGAAACCAGGAGAGAAACATCAGAGAAACCAGCAGAGAAACAGGAGAGAAACAGGAGAGAAACAGCAGAGAAACAGGAGAGAAACATCAGAGAAACAGCAGAGAAACAGGAGAGAAACAGGAGAGAAACCAGCAGAGAAACAGGAGAGAAACAGGAGCGAAACCAGCAGAGAAACAGCAGAGAAACCAGAAGAGAAACAGCAGAGAAACAGGAGAGAAACAGGAGAGAAAAGCAGAGAAACAGGAGAGAAACAGCAGAGAAACAGGAGAGAAACATCAGAGAAACCAGCAGAGAAACAGGAGAGAAACAGCAGAGAAACCAGCAGAGAAACAGGAGAGAAACCAGCAGAGAAACAGGAGCGAAACCAGCAGAGAAACAGCAGAGAAACCAGCAGAGAAACAGCAGAGAAACAGGAGAGAAACAGGAGAGAAAAGCAGAGAAACAGGAGAGAAACAGGAGAGAAACAGGAGAGAAATAGCAGAGAAACAGGAGAGAAACAGTAGAGAAACAGTAGAGAAGCAGGAGAGAAACATCAGAGAAACCAGGAGAGAAACATCAGAGAAACCAGCAGAGAAACAGGAGAGAAACAGCAGAGAAACAGGAGAGAAACATCAGAGAAACAGCAGAGAAACAGGAGAGAAACAGGAGAGAAACCAGCAGAGAAACAGCAGAGAAACAGGAGAGAAACAGCAGAGAAACAGGAGAGAAACAGTAGAGAAACAGGAGAGAAACAGGAGAGAAACAGCAGAGAAACAGCAGAGAAACAGGAGAGAAAAGCAGAGAAACAGCAGAGAAACAGCAGAGAAACAGCAGAGAAACAGCAGAGAAACAGGAGAGAAACAGCAGAGAAACAGCAGAGAAACAGGAGAGAAACAGGAGAGAAACAGGAGATACAGCAGAGAAACAGGAGAGAAACAGGAGAGAAACAGCAGAGAAACAGGAGAGAAACAGCAGAGAAACAGGAGATACAGCAGAGAAACAGGAGAGAAACAGGAGAGAAACAGCAGAGAAACCATCAGCTAAACCAGCACATACTGTACGCCCTATTCAGACAGGAAGTGCCCTATTCAGACAAGAATAGCTTCTAACAGGGACGGACAAATCTGTGGGGAGAAAACACTGTTCGGATGAACATTTGTTCTAGGTGGAGTGACGACGAATTTTATAAATCCTAATTATTATTTAATTAAAATAAACCCCTAATCGGTCTCTGAGGTCTTCAGGCCAAGACCTTTGAACTCTTCCCAGATCCCGTCTCAAGACACGAGGCGACCGTGCTTCTGTGTTGTGGCCCCAAGGCTCTGGAACTCTCTCCCTTTAAAGTTGAGAACTATGGCTTCTGAGGAATCTTTTAAAAAAACGCCTGAAGACATCTTATTGGACAAGCTTTTAATTAACAATATGGTTTGGCGTTTATTAAATTTCTATGGTGTTTGATGGTATTTGTACGGCTGTTATTTTATTTGTTTTGATATTATTATTATTTTAATTTTTTACTGTGAAGCACTTTGTGACCCTTCCTTGTCTGTGAAAGGTGCTATATAAATAAATATTACTTATTTACTAACTATTATTTATTCATTTAAACATCCTATTTAATATTAGAAAAATTTACACACTATGATTCAAATGTTCTTGCATTTTATGTCGTTTTTGCGTTCAAGCCATATCGGAATTAGTGTAATAGCAAGATCACGTTGTAACCAGGCTTGTGCAGAATTCAGAATTTCAGAATTGGCCTACATTCAATTCATGAATTGGAATTTGAATTGAATTGACTCCGGCCCACAGGAATTTGAATTGGAATGACCTTGACAGTTGATGTACATCACGGTCGCAGTGCTGTCCGTACGGATCAGTACGTTCTTGCCTAGTAGCGGTGTTTTGAGGCGGCCCAGCGCAAGACGTACTGTTAACAACTCGAGGCGGTTGATGTGCCAATGCAGTTGAGGCCCCGTCCACAGACCTGAAACTGCATGCCCGTTGTACGTGGCCCCCAGCCGGTGGCAGAGGCATCCATGAAGACAACAGCATGCCTGGACACTTGTTATAGGGGGACAACTGCCCGTGGAAACGAAGGGCCTGACCACGGGTCAGGGTTTGGCGACACTGCGGGGTGATGGAAACCTGGCACGAGTCGTGCTGCCACGCCCATCTCAGGACTCGGTTGAGAAGCCAGTGCTGAAGTAGCCTCATATGAAGCAATCCAAAGCGGCGTCACAGCTGCTGCGGATACCATATGCCCCAGGAGCCTCTGAAAAGGTTTCAGTGGGGCCGCTGTCCTGCGTTTGAACGAATTCAAGCAGTTCAACACCGACTGAACACTTTACTCTGTGAGGCGTGCTATTAGGTTGAGTCCAACTCCATACCAAGAAAAAAGATCCTCTGCACAGAGGTGAGTTTGCTCTTCTCCCAGTTGACCCAAAGGTCAATCGCTGCAAACCAATCTTGGGGACGGATGCACCCGAAGATGTGTTTCTGCGTTAGCATCTTGAACGGCAGACTGAGAAGGGACCGATCAAGACTCACAGGTCCAAGATTTGCCGCAACCATTGGGTACAATGAAGTACGGGCTGTAGAAGCCAGTCTTCATATCAGCTGGAGGGACCGGCTCTATCACGTCCTTCACCAGTAGGACTGCGATTTCTACCCGAAGCACAGGAGCACCGTTCGCCAGTACACGGGTGAACTGGATGCCCCTGAAGGCCGGGGAACACCGGGCGAACTGAATCGCAGAGCCGAGTCTGATGGAACGGATGAGCCAGCTGGGCGGGCTGGGAAGTGCTAGCCAGGCTCCCAGACACCGAGACAGGAGACCAACGTCGTACCCGCAGTGGGCGTCTGAATAGGGCCACAGTGATTAATGAATAAAGGATGGTTACTTAGCTGGAAGAGTGTGTGCTGTGAGTGTTTATGAAAGCTTCACCTGTGTAAGTGGTCTTTCGCCGCACGCTCAGGTTGACGTGCCCCTGTTTGGCCGCCTGCTGCATGAGCTGCACCACCAGCTGATGAGATTTACCCACTACAGCGGTTCCGTCCACACAGATGAGCTCGTCTCCGGATCGCAGCCGGCCGTCCTCGTCCGCCGCGCCGAACTTCACGATGTGCCCTATGTAGATCTGGAGCACACACACACACACGTCACAGTCACACACCGCAGCTTGACACACACAGCCTGCTGGGAATTCTGGATCATGTCCTCAGACGGGATTCCAATTAAACTATCAGACCATTATGAGTCAAATCAGCTGTGCTTATGATTATATGTAGCAGAATATTATTATAGTTATTTTACACCATTATTGTCCTGGGTTGACTGGGACAGACTTCCAGTATCACTGGGAAATTAAGATTCTGATGTCAAATATTTGTATTGATTATTGTAAATGAAAATTATAGATCAGGAAGTGTGAGGTACTAATACCATCACCAATATTTTAACACTAAAATGGGCCAATACAGAGTAAATTAAAGAAATACATAGTTTGGCCTGTTTATTCATGCAAGAAGCAATAGATTCTGTTTTCTGTGATCATACAAATTAGAAATTAATATTTATATTTATCTATAGTCATCAAAGAATCATGCTGTATTGTTTGAGCTCTATTTGACGAGGAAAATACATGTTTTCTAGCTCTATAACTCAACTCAACGCAATGCATGTTTATTTGTACGGATGTTATCATCGGACTCACCGGTTCTCCGGGTTCATTTCCACCCAGGATCCGGAAGCCAAAGCCTGTGTCTTTCCTCCAAAGGAAAATGTCTTGTTCTTGAGAGTCTGGCACTGGACAAAAAGAAAAAAATAAATCAGTTTCTTTGCAAGAAATTAGAGGTGTGCAGTATAAATATATATAAGTCTATCACAATATAGTTATTTTGATTGGTTTATATGCTAAATAACCCAGCGGTTATTTGATAAAGCCTGTTGTTTGATAAATTACTTTAGAACTGTTTTTCTATTTTCACTTTGGATTTTATGAATGAAAACCAAACCAAACACTCCATGTAAATATTATGAAAGAGATTCACTGACTACCATGCAGAAATATTGCTACCATGGTATAAACTGTAAACGTCTCTATAACAGTCTACAGGTCTTCTACCATCAGAAAGCATGTGTATATTTTACTACTGTTGTTAGTAGTTGATACACATGCATATATGCATGATGAAAAGCAGGAATGCAGATGGATAAGGATTCATGGTCAGACTAAGCCTCGGCCGTTCAGACGCCTGCTTCCCCACACAGAGAACAGCATCATGTAAACATGGAGCGTTTATCTACCCTGCCGGACACGCTGCTCTTTTAAAAGGTCTGGATGAGCCGAGCTGCTCCGTGTGGAGTGTTTAACAGGCCTGACTGGGATCTGGCACTGGGATCTGGCACTGGAGTCTGGCACGGGAAGGCCGGAGCGCACATGGACATCTCCTCAGGTACAGCTGCTCTCTCTTCAGACGCCACAGACTCAGACGAGGCATGATGAGTTTCAGTTTATTGCCAGATCTCTCATCACTGACTCCTACTCTTCAAATACACCTTGTGTAACCCTGAGAACTGGTTTATAATGAATACTGTACACGTGACAAAAGACAAAGATGAAGATCTTTTAACAGCAATATTTTCAATGCAATTCAACTTTTTAAAATTTTAAAATACTTTCATGTATCCCAATGTTAAATGACTAATTTAATAGGCAGAACCAACTATCGACTTGATTTCCCGATGAAGTATGCAAGTGGTAGCTTTCATACGCCATACCTCTCTAGTAAGCAACTCAATTTGAGAAAAATTAGAGAAAGATGTCCCAGAGAAACTAGGCAAGCAGTGTTGAAGAGGAAACAGGTGTTAGAGTATGGACATTGTCAATTTTAGAACTGAAAAAATGAAGAAAATTATTACACAACTGATTTGAAACAGGCATAGATTTGCCAAAGTTAACTTTAAGGAGTCTGTTTATAGTTTGAAAGAGATGCCTGGGATTGCTTTGATTATTATCAATAATCTAAGAAAAATAAGCAGCTCTGTATTCCCCCGAGTGGTCTTTTTTCAAAACTTGATAAAATACATTCAAGCCAGAGTAACGCCACTTACGCTACATTTTACAACAATCGTCTCGGGTTACGTCGTCTCGGGGACTGTAACCCTTGTTCCCTGAGATCAGCGAATGAGACACTGCGTCCTGAGACACGTTTGGGGAACGCCTCAGCGTGACTGATGATACTGTACTGTATAATCACTGCAATCCTATTGGCCGGCGACAGCCATGACGTCACCGCTAGTATGACCAGGAAGTATAAGAGGTCGCCTAGAGAACACGTCATCCACTTCTTCGTCTGAAGGGACTGTGCAGGCAGCCCAGAGGCATGGCGAGCGATGCAGTGTCTCAGTGATGAGATGACAAAGTTCAGTGATGTTTCATTTTTGTTGTAAAAAAAATATTAATTTAGCTCATTTATATATATAGCCGCTCTGGAGAAAACCGTGATGTCATTGTCCAGCTCAGTTCAGTTCTCATATAATGGTGTCAATGCAGGCAGATCAATAATATTGTTGAATATTAAAATAAATGTTAAATTAAAAGTAGCACTACCCCTACGGCCACTGCCCGGGCTTCATGCTTAATGAGGAAGCATCCTTGTGGTTTTACAAGGCCAAAGGCCTGGACACCACAACCCAACTTAGAGGGGTTCCTTTAAGGGAGTACGGCCCAGACCTATTGGGCCCTAGCCTGCTACTTTCAGGGGGACCAGTGTCAACCCCTGGAACAGGGAGGCTAACATGCTTTATCAGTTGAAGCCAACAACCTGTGTGTCTTTTTTTCTTTCTTTTTTTTTGCTCTAACCAGAGACACATAGCTCCTTCACAGGGCTACGGGAAGTGGAGGCCTCAGCAGGACGACTCTAGAAGAAGAGGAGGCCTGCCACACTCACACTACAGTGGTCTCGAGGAGTAAGGACTTCTCTTTCTCCCCGATGCTCCCCAAGTTCACCCAGAGATGCCTCTCCGTGGCCACCATAGACTCATCGATAGGCCGACCGTGGCGGAGGTCTGTTTGCTGGCCCGGAGAGCGAGATCTGTGGTGCGGCACAACTCAGCCACCGCGCTCGGGGTTAGACCCTGACCCTGGTCCAAGTCCCTCAGCAGGTCAGCCTGGTACGCCTGCAACACAGCCATTGTGTGCAGTGCAGCACCAGCCAGACCCATCGCCACATATGCCCTGGCCTTTAAACGGGACGTGGTCTTTAGTGGTTTAGATGGCAGGGCCGGAACTCTCAGTGTCGATGTCTCCCCCAGCGAGAGACAGCTCGCGAATATCTCTTCAATGGGGGGCATTGACACATACCCGTGTTCTCGGAGTACGGGTTCTTCCATGCCTTCTCAACCTCAACATGGAGGTCGGGAAGGAATGGAAGGCTCACTGGAGATGGTGTTGTGGCCAGCGAGGAAGCGCTCGTCGAGTCTTCCACGAGCAGCTTCCCCTCTGACGCGCTGCCATGGCAACTCAAGCCTAGCGGTGGCGCTCTCCATCACCTCCACCAGCTCAGTGTATGCGGGCAGGGCGGGTTCAGGCATTTCAGCATCTTCACCCGCATCAGCCTCCTCCTGCTCGTCCTGGCTCGAAGCCAGCAGACAGACAAATCAAGTCAAGTCATCTTCATTTATATAGCGCTTTTAACAATGTAGATTGTTTCAAAGCAGCTTTACAGAGATAAGCATATAATTTAAGGTAACAGAGATTGTTTTGGCTTTATAGCGGTTCTTTAATAAAGTTATTTTCCAGCTAACAGTTAGTCGCAACACAGTAGTTAGTCGCAACACATAGTCTTTACAGTTAGTCGCAACGATCATTTGTTATTAAATTAGGGGTCGCTAAGACGACACCATTCTCTCTACACAGACTTTAAACGCGAACCTGTGAGAAACGCTGATGGCGTTCACATGCGCATTTAGAATTGGTTCTATAGTTATGTGCGTTTGAATATATGTGCGCAGGTTTGGAAGTCCCAACAAGCCAAGCCTAAACAAAGTACTTGTCTTTCCTTATACATTTTGATAAAGAATTTTATTTTATTTTGTCACTTCGGGGTAGGAACGCGAAACTAATTTTCCCGACAACGCTTTATCTGTAGAGTGGTAGAGGGATCCTCCATAGGGAGAGACTAGTTGGCACTTCAGCACTGCGTTGTCATCGGGTCCAGGCGAAGGTCCTTCGTCAGATCTGGATACGGCCTGAATCCGGCAGGCTGCGGGAAAACCTCGGGATAAACACAGACACTAAAATTAGCGTAGATGCCATTCTTCTCATGATGTAACGAGTACATCAGGATTTATGGGAAGTGTTCCCGGTTCCGGCTGACCTAATCTATGCAGCCTAACATTGAATTATAGAAGTCTATAATGTATTATGTGAATGCTAGGTCAAAGAGATGTGTCTTTAATCTAGCTTTGAACTGACAGAGTGTGTCTGCTTCCCGGACAATGGTAGGAAGACTGTTCCAAAGTTTTGGTGCTAAATAGGAGAAGGATCTGCCGCCAGCTGTCGATTTTGATATTGTAGGTATTATCAGCTGGCCGGAATTTTGAGATCGCAATAGACGTGAAGGACTATAATGCGCTAAGAGCTCGCTCAAGTACTGCGGAGCTAAACCATTTAGTGCTTTGTAAGTAATCAGCAATATTTTAAAATTTATGTGATGTTTAATAGGGAGCCAGTGCAGTGTTGACAGAACCGGGCTAATATGGTCATACTTCCTGGTTCTGGTAAGAACTCGAGCTGCTGCGTTTTGAACTAGCTGTAGTTTGTTTATTAAGCGTGCAGGGCAACCACCCAGTAGAGCATTACAATAATCTAGCCTTGAGGTCATCAACGCATGAACTAACTGTTCCGCATTTGTCAATGAGAGCATATGGCGTAATTTAGATATATTTTTAAGATGGAAAAATGCAGTTTTACAGATACTAGACACATGACTTTCAAATGAAAGATTGGTATCAAAGAGCACACCCAGGTTCCTAACCGACGACGAAGACTTAACAGAGCAGCCATCAAGTGTTAGACAGTATTCTAGGTTATTACGTGAGGAAGTTTTTTTGTCCAATAATTAGAAACTCTGTTTTTTCAGAATTTAGAAGTAGGAAATTACGAGTCATCCAATTTTTTATATCAGATATGCATTCCGTTAATTTTGTGAATTGATAAGTTTCGTCAGGCGTGAAGAAATATACAGCTGAGTATCATCAGCATAACAGTGGAAACTAATTCCATGTTTCCTAATGATATCTCCTAATGGTAGCATGTACAGAGTGAACAGGAGCGGTCCTAGTACTGAGCCTTGAGGTACGCCATACTGAACTTGTGATCGATGAGACATCTCTTCATTTACTGCTACAAACTGATAACGGTCAGATAAGTATGATTTACTTATGATTTACAGGTGTACTTACCATGCTAGTGCAATTCCACAAATGCCAACATAATGACAAGAGCGGAGCATTCTGATAAACGCTCACAGTTTGCGCACCCAGCCCCCTCAAGGACTGAGCGCACATGCTCCTCACCCAAGCAAAACACGCACAGGTCGTGAGTGTCACCAGGTGTAAGATATCTCTTACATGGGTCAGCACACTTTCTGAAACGCTTGTCGCTTGCCATGATAAAATATCTTACTTCACAGTACCAGCAAACAGTCCCTGAAGACGAAATGAAGATGACATGTTCTCTAGGCGCCCACATATAACTTCCTGGTCGCACTAGTGGTGATGTCATGGCTGTCGCCGGCCAATACGATTGCCGTGATTATACAGTACTTCAGTCATCAGTCACGCTGAGGCGTTCCCCAAACGTGTCTCAGGACCCAGTGAGAGTTCCCTTTCGAAAGGGAACTGCCGCCTTAGAGCGCAGCTTGTCTTTATACCAAGGGGCAGTACAAGCAAAAGTGACATTGTGTCATTGTGTGGTCAGTCTACAGGTGTGCGGTCAGTCTACAGGCGTGTCTACAGGTGTGTGTGGTCAATCTACAGGTGTGCGGTCAGTCTACAGGTGTGTGGTCAGTCTACAGGTGTGTCTACAGGTGTGCGGTCAGTCTACAGGTGTGTCTACAGGTGTGCGGCCAGTCTACAGGTGTGTGGTCAGTCTACAGGTGTGTGGTCAGTCTACAGGTGTGTCTACAGGTGTGTGGTCAATCTACAGGTGTGCGGTCAGTCTACAGGTGTGTGGTGTGTCTACAGGTGTGCGGTCAGTCTACAGGTGTGTGGTGTGTCTACAGGTGTGCGGTCAGTCTACAGGTGTGTCTACAGGTGTGCGGCCAGTCTACAGGTGTGCAGCCAGTCTACAGGTGTGTGGTCAATCTACAGGTGTGCGGTCAGTCTACAGGTGTGTGGTCAGTCTACAGGCGTGTCTACAGGTGTGCGGCCAGTCTACAGGTGTGCGGTCAGTCTACAGGTGTGTGGTCAGTCTACAGGTGTGTGGTCAATCTACAGGTGTGCGGTCAGTCTACAGGTGTGTGGTCAGTCTACAGGCGTGTCTACATGTGTGCGGTCAGTCTACAGGTGTGTCTACAGGTGTGCGGTCAGTCTACAGGTGTGTGGTCAGTCTCCAGGTGTGTCTACAGGTGTGTGGTCAATCTACAGGTGTGTGGTCAATCTACAGGTGTGCGGTCAATCTACAGGTGTGCGGTCAGTCTACAGGTGTGTGGTCAGTCTACAGGCATGTCTACATGTGTGCGGTCAGTCTACAGGTGTGTCTACAGGTGTGCGGTCAGTCTACAGGTTTGTGGTCAGTCTCCAGGTGTGTCTACAGGTGTGTGGTCAGTCTACAGGTGTGCGGTCAGTCTACAGGTGTGTCTACAGGTGTGCGATCAGTCTACAGGTGTGTCTACAGGTGTGTGGTCAGTCTACAGGTGTGTCTACAGGTGTGTGGTCAGTCTACAAGTGTGCGTTCAGTCTACAGGTGTGCGGTCAGTCTACAGGTGTGTCTACAGGTGTGTGGTCAATCTACAGGTGTGTCTACAGGTGTGTGGTCAGTCTACAGGTGTGCGGTCAGTCTACAGGTGTGTGGTCAGTCTACAGACGTGTCTACAGGTGTGCGGTCAGTCTAGAGGTGTGTGGTCAGTCTAGAGGTGTGTGGTCAGTCTAGAGGTGCGCAGTCAGTCTACAGGTGTGCGGTCAGTCTACAGGTGTGTGGTCAGTCTACAGACATGTCTACAGGTGTGCGGTCAGTCTACAGACGTGTCTACAGGTGTGTGGTCAGTCTACAGGTGTGTGGTCAGTCTACAGACGTGTCTACAGGTGTGTTGTCAGTCTACAGGTGTGTGGTCAGTCTACAGGTGTGTGGTCAGTCTACAGGTGTGTGGTCAGTCTACAGACATGTCTACAGGTGTGTTGTCAGTCTACAGGTGTGTGGTCAATCTACAGACGTGTCTACAGGTGTGCGGTCAGTCTACAGGTGTGTGGTCAGTCTACAGATGTGTCTACAGGTGTGTGGTCAGTCTACAGGTGTGTGGTCAGTCTACAGACGTATCTACAGGTGTGTTGTCAGTCTACAGGTGTGTGGTCAGTCTACAGACGTGTCTACAGGTGTGCGGTCAGTCTACAGGTGTGTCTACAGATGTGCGGTCAGTCTACAGGTGTGTGGTCAGTCTACAGGTGTGCGGTAAGTCTACAGGTGTGTCTACAGGTGTGTGGTCAGTCTACAGGTGTGTGGTCAGTCTACAGATGTGTCTACAGGTGTGTGGTCAGTCTACAGGTGTGTGGTCAGTCTACAGACGTGTCTACAGGTGTGTTGTCAGTCTACAGGTGTGTGGTCAGTCTACAGACGTGTCTACAGGTGTGCGGTCAGTCTACAGGTGTGTCTACAGATGTGCGGTCAGTCTACAGGTGTGTGGTCAGTCTACAGGTGTGCGGTAAGTCTACAGGTGTGTCTACAGGTGTGTGGTCAGTCTACAGGTGTGTGGTCAGTCTACAGACGTGTCTACAGGTGTGTTGTCAGTCTACAGGTGTGTGGTCAGTCTACAGACGTGTCTACAGGTGTGCGGTCAGTCTACAGGTGTGTCTACAGATGTGCGGTCAGTCTACAGGTGTGTGGTCAGTCTACAGGTGTGCGGTCAGTCTACAGGTGTGTCTACAGGTGTGTGGTCAGTCTACAGGTGTGCGGTCAGTCTACAGGTGTGTCTACAGGTGTGTGGTCAGTCTACAGGTGTGTGGTCAGTGCTGTCACTCACAGCGGCTCTCATACATGCTCCTGGACTGCGCCCAGATCCTGAAGGGGTCCGGCTTTTTCTGCAGAGTCCCGTTGGCAGCGGGGGGGTCGAAGGGCGGCAGGACAGGCAGCGGCTGGGTGGGCGGAGGCGGGACGGGTGGAGGGGGTCCTGGGGCTCCTGGGGCAGAGGAGGGCAGCAGGCGTGCAGGCGAGTCTGTGTGAGCGCTGCGGTGACTGCAGACGCTGTGCTGAGAGCTGCCCTGACTGTCCTTACGCTCCAGCTGCTGACACACACAGCAAACACACAAATAACCATTGTGCCATATTTCACCACACATGTCATTTTAAACCGTTTTCTTTTCTACAGGGGAGCACAAAAGGCTGAATGTTCAAGCGTCTGTTATCTTTGACTCAAAAGCTCTAAACTGGCAACAATTAACATACAGGAAACTGCCAAGTTTCCAACACTACCATAGAATTAGACTTCTGAAGCCAAACCACAGCTTTCTGACAAACGGGAATTTAAGATGTTCTTGATGAAAAAGTATTTTGTTAAAGGCAAAGATTTTTCTTTTCTTTTTCTCCCTTGGTTGACTGTCAACAAAGCTGACATCATTCATGCACTTCCCGGTCATTTTTACTAGATATTTATAATTCCATTCCCCTAGCATGATATTGATTATTAAAGGCTAATAACACATTTTGCATTGTCTGACCAAACAAGGTCTTCATCAGGCCTGATTAAGACCTTGTTTGGTTGAAACATGGCAATATATTAAAGTTTTTTTTTTTTTTTTTTTTTTTTTTTTTTTATGAAATGCCAAATTTGATGAATTTATTTTATAAAAAACAGCCTACGGCTAATGAACTATATGACTTGGTGGATGAATTGTTTATTCTGATTATAATAATAAATGTTTTGAAATTTATTGAACATGGGTATCTTTTATAATTTAGCCGTTGTCACAAATAACAGCAATAAGCTTCTGAAGGCCATGACTTAGAGTGATTTTACCACAGTTGAAGATCCATTTCCTTTGGCTGGATGCTTGCTTGAGTTTTTGTGTTTTACTGTGCAGCACTTTGTGACTATCATATGTGTATTAGAGATGTGCGGATCAGTTCTAACGTCAAACATCCACTCACTCAAATCTGTGATTCTCTCTGGTTCAGATATCTGCACCAGATCCTCACGTTACTCTGTTATTCTAATTCTCAGAGTTAAGTATGATAATATGGTATCATATTATGCTGAATTAGTATGCTTTTAAATTAACATTTAGCCATTTAAAGTAAAAGTTCTACTTTGGCCAAATTGCATTGCATTTTACTCCCTTCAAACACTGTCACTGTTTCTGTCACTGCTACTTCCCGAACACACACACAAGAAATGAAATACGTTCATCCCAGGCAAAGGGATTTTTTCACAGCCGTTACACATCACACACCCATCACCGGTTTCATTCTGGTTCAGTAAAACGCTCCCACTTCCTTCCTTCCTGTCAATATAGAGTTATTATATCGAAATACAATTTTATTTACTTTTAAATGAAACCATTGTAATTGTGATATTATGCCTATTTTTTATTTTTTTTCACAACTGTAACGAATTAGTTACCAGATTTTTTTATCCTGATTACGTAACGCCGTTACATGTATTCCGTTACTCCCAACCCGGTAAAGACATTGGCTGATGTGTAACTGAGAAATAAAAGAGATGCATCTTACCAGCACTTTGGGACTTCTCTTGGGCTGCAGGACTCCTGAGAGAGAATGTAATAATTGCATATGTAAACTCAACACTGAGCCCCTGAATCAACATTCTAACCTTCACAAAACAATGGCAATATAAATTTGTGGTAAACATACAGTACTGGGCAAAAGTCTTAGAAACGTTTGTATTTTCATCCCAAAAACTGGTTTTGAGACAGTTATTTTTATCTTTTGTAGTAGTATGTCAGTAGGAAATATCAGTTTACATTTACACACATTCCTTTTGCTATTAATTGCAATAATCCAGTGATATTCTTGTATGTACAAGGAGTCTGACAGCAGCCGGATCTCACTATCATCGAGTCTGCCTGTGATTTACATGAAGAAACAGAAGAAACTGAGACAGACTAAATCCAGAAGAAACTAAAACCCCTCTAAAACGATTCGGTTACTAATGTAACCTCGGTTCCCTGAGATAAGGGAACGAGTATTGCGTCCGCTAGACGCAATGGGGAAAACTCCTTTTTCTCCGAATACTGATTGCCTTTTATAAAATAACGCAGTGCTACTGCACAGCCATAACAGTGCAGAGACTACACGCACTCTTATTGGCTTATTGGCTGGTCTTATTGAACTGCACCAACCTATGGCGGAGCGGCGTAACTGCATGAGCCAATCAGGGCACAGCCTGCCGATCCGAGCGCAGAGCCCGCCAGAAGGGGTGGGGCATCTACCTATAAATACAGCTCATTTCGCCATATGATTCAAGTTAATCGACTGAAGTGACGAACGCCAAGTCATGTGCATAATAGCACGGCCGTCTACACAATACTCATTCCCTTATCTCAGGGAACCGAGGTTACGTTAGTAACCGAGTCATTCCCTTTCGAACGGTCAGTCGTATTGTGTGTGCTAGACGCGATGGGGTACCAATCCAATCACGCTGTGCTATGTTCAAGCAGAACGACATGTTCTATGAACCGAGCCTGGGACGCTTGGATAAGGGTACCAAGGGCAAAGGGCTAATGGGGCAATAGTGCCCTGATGGGGGTTCAGATAAGGTTGGAACCTAAGAATAATGGTGGGCCGGGCTCACACGGAGGGACTTTATGGAAAGGATATGTGCCTGCAACGCAGGGACTTCCAAGTTATAAAATCTGGCGAAGGTGGACGGCGAGGACCAGCCGGCCACCGCACATATATAGCTAATAGATACCCCACTGGACACGCCCTGGAGGAGGCCATGCCTCTGGTGGAGTGTGCTCTGATGCCTATGGGGCATTGCAGGCCCATAGAAGTGTAAGCTAGAGCGATAGTGTCCAATAGCCAACAGGATAGTCTTTGCTTCATGACCGGAAGCCCTTTGGTGCGGCCGCCGAAGATTACGAAGAGCTGCTCCAACTGTCTGAACTGAACGGTGTGCTCTATATATGCTCTCAGGACCCGAACCGGGCAGAGTAGGTGTAATTGTTGCACATCTTCTGTTGTGGGAAGAGCAGAAAGCGAAATTACTTGTGCTTTAAATGGAGTTGAAAGCACTTTGGGCACACAGCCATGCCTTGGCTTGAGGACGACTTTAGGCAAGGCAAGTTTCAAGGCAAGGCAAGTCAAGAATCTTGACTTTAGAGTCGCCTGGTCCAAACTCAAGGCAGGAAGCGCTAAGAGAGAGCGCTTGGAGGTCCCCCAGTCGCTTGACAGATGCTAAGGCTAGCAGTAGTGCAGTCTTAAACGAGAGTGGCTTCAATTCGGCCGAATGTAGCAGCTTGAATGGAGGCCTTTGAGGGCTCCGAGGACCGTTGGTAGGGCCCAGGAGGGTATGGTATGGGGGCGGGGCGGGTTGAGCATCCTCGCTCCCCTCAGGAAGCGAAGAATCATGTCGCTTTTTACTATCGACTGGCCGGCCACTGGGGCATGGAAAGCTGCAATGGCCGCCACTTAGACTTTGAGAATGGATGGGGTGCGGCCCACATCCAGTAGCTCTTGAAAAAATGAAAGTACCAGTGGTACTTCGCATGATGCAGGGTCCTGGTTCCGGGCTGAGTACCGGCTGGAGAACACAGACTACTTAAGGGCTTTGAGGCGTCTCGTGGATGGGGCTCTGGCCTCACAAATGGTGTTTAGGACTCTCGCTGGGAGGTCCGTAAGCTCCCGTCGAGGGGCCAAACATGGAGGGCTTATAGATTGGGACGGGGGTGCCAAATCATCCTGTTCACCTGGGAAAGGAGGTCTTTCCTCAGGGGTATCGGCCATGGGGCTGCTGTGATCAGCTTTATCAACTCAGGAAACCAAGGTTGGGTCTGCCAGAGAGGGGCCACTAGAAGGACTACATATTGTCTGATCGGACTAAGACTTGGTGACCTGCCAGGTGTGGTAGGAAGGTTTTGAGGGCCTCCATGCTCGTCCAAGAGCCAGAGGTCGGTTTGCCCTCGCACAGAGCTCCCCAACCCGTGTTGGAGGCGTCCGTGCTGACCACCATCCTTCTTGAGACCGTACCCAAGCTTACCCCGGACTCGTAAAAGCTGGGGTTTTTCAGGAAGGGACCTGGGGTCAGCCAGTACTGCAAGCGGCGCATTTGTAGCAGACCCAGCGGAAGTACTTTGAAAGGTTCTGAGGGGTTGATAGCTGAATGGCTGAGGAGTACAGATCTGTGGGAATTTAGTTCCTCCTCTGACTAGGGCAGAACGGGCCAGTCGTCAAGATAGTTCAGGATGCGCATTCCCTTCTGCCTCAGGGTTCCCCTCGTAAAAGTGCATGGGGCCAGGGACAGTCCGAATGGTAGGACTGTATACTGGTAGGCCACCCCTTCGAACGCGAATCTCAAAAATGGTCTGTGACAGGGGGCTATTTGGATATGAAAGTATGCATTCATTCGATTTTCGATTTTATTCACGCTGCTAGGCAGTCTGGACACCATGGACCAGATTTTCCCCTGAAAAAGGGAACCAATCACAGAACGGGGAGGGAGCAGCAAGACGATGACGACACCGAAGCAGTTTGTTTATATCTATGGATCCAACATTGCATCAGACTCTACGTTAACTTCTACCATCATGTTTATCTTGCACAAACGGTAATATTCGCTAAACGCCATCGTGAACAAATAAATCTTTGACCCATCGTCTTTTTCCTCATCGAATTTCTGTCATCTCTACATACGTCATCTGGTATAATTGAAGCGATTGGCTATGAGCTACGTACAGGCGCATTTGATAGACATTCATAGCGCCCAATAAACGGCTCTGGGCATTCGTAAACCACGCCTCAAATACGAGAAAATGAACGCGTGGTTCCCAGAACAAGTCTCAAATGAGACTTGGTCTGACGTTAGCCAGGCTAGCATCTTTCAGATCCACTGAGAAAAACCAATCCCCGGGCGTACAAGTGCGAGGACTTGTTTCAGGGTTAGCATCTTGAATGACCGTTTCATAAGGGCCCTGTTCAGATGTCTGAGATCTAGGATGGTACTGAGGTCACCACCCTTTTGGGAACGAGGACGTAGTGGCTGTAGAAGCCTGACTCTGTGTGGGGAGGAGAAACTGTTTCCACAGCCCCTTTTGCCAATAAGCTCATTACTTCGGTGTAGAGGACATGAGCCATGTTGCTCTTCACCAAAGTGTCGACTATACCCACAAAGCGGGATTGACTGTGAGCGATTCAGAGTGAGTAACCTCGTTCTATTGTGTTCAGAACCCATTATGACATGCCAAGAATGGCTTTCCACTCCTCGGCCCGGCTGGCTATGGGTTGTATAATTTCGGGGGACGGTGCGCTGCATTTGCACAGGGGACCGGCACCCATGTGGTGTGGAAAAGGAAAAGTGCTCTTTCGCTGAGTATTTTTGTTTTTTATTTTGTTCGCTATAACAGCGGTCAATTGCAAGAGGGTGTGAACTTGAACGGGCCCACAGCTTGCAATTGCAACACCTGCTCCAACAGCCGGAACTGAACAGGATGTTTGGAGGGACACTCTGGGCTTTTTGGAGGGTGGTCCAGCCGCAACGAGACCTAACCCTCCCCTCTTCCTGTCTGGATGATCAGGACTGCTTCTTAGGCTCAGGGTCCAGCTTAATCCTAGGCCGGGATCCCTGACACTTAAGAGGGTGTGAACCTTGAGTGAACCTAGGCGACCTTGAGTGTCCAGAAAGGCGGCAAATAAATAAAATGTATTATTATTATTATTATTACTACTTAGGCGGGAAGCGTTTCGCCTGATGGGGGCGCTGCCACTGCTCAGGCACTGGATTGGGCTGAGTGGCTGCAGGCGCTGGTTTGGCTGGCTGCTGAGTCGGTGTGGGCTTGTGGCGACTCAAAGTTGCAGAGCGGGAGCGCTTGGGCCAGAAGAGTCGCACAGCCTGCGATGCCTTCTGTGCAGTTGTGAAGCGTTCAGTGAAATCATCCACCGCGGGGCTGAAGAGACTAGTGGAGGGGATAGACGAGTCGAGGAAGGCGGTTCTATCCGCGTCCTTAATCTCAGTCAGATTAAGTCATAAGTGGCGCTCCAGCACCACTAAACTGGCCATAGCTCTTCCGATAGCCTGGGCGGTGGCTTTCATAGAGCGCAGGGCCAGGTCCGTAGCGCTGCGGAGGTCAAGAAATGTGGCTGGGTCTGGTCCAGACTCGTCCATGTATCGGAAGAGATTCGCCTGGAACACCTGGAGGACGGCCATGAAGTGGAGGGCCGATCCCTGCTGGCCAGAGGACGCATAAGGCCTACCTGTGAGGGCTGAAGTCATCCTGGATGGGTGAGCCACCTTGGATTTGCATCGCAGTGGATTTGCATAGCAGTGGGTGAGCAAAGGTGCGCAGCCACGGCTTCGTCTATGGGGGGCAGCTTCTCATAACCCTTCTTCCACAGCACTATCGATGGCCGAGAGCATGGTGGAAGTGGAGTAGGGGGCGCGCCACGACTTTGTTAGTTCTTCGTGAACTTCAGGAAAGAACGGTGCAGATCGCTTACGAGGGACCTGTTGGTGCCCTGGCAGGAACCACTCATCCAGGCACCTGCGTGTGGGCTCCTCAGAGGCTGCCCAGTCGAGACAGAGCTCTTCAACAGCCTTAGACAGGACACGGATCCAGCTCCAATGACATGGAGTCATCGTGAAGATCCTCTTAGGACCCACCGAATGAGACGAGACCGCTCGCGTCACACAAGGAGCACTGGTCTGAACGGGTGAAAAGCACAGGTGATATCTCTCTCAGTGGAGAAAGTGAGGCACGCGGGGTCTGAGCCGAAGTGAGCTCACTAACTTCCAGTTGCTCAGCCCTCTGGCCCCGCTGTTTCTTTCTCCGAGGCTCGTGGGAGAAAGGAAACGGGAGAGAGTGAGGGGCGGAGCCGCGCTCTGAAAAGAACGCGATCCGAGAGCGGAGAGATGAGAGAGGCATACTCTCGCAATGGGAACAGCTCGTCTCTGTGAGCGCGGCATCTGCATGGGCTTTGGACTCGCTGTGCATGTCCTCGTCATGCAGAGGGGCTCTGCATGTGCCACATCCGTGGCGCGACATTTGCATCAATCGCTGCTCTTTTAGATAGAAACTTGCCTTTTACTGCAGTACTGGCTAAACCACTGTTCCGCTGCAGGGCTCTGTTTTCCTCGGCGAAGAAGGCTTTCTCTGTATTCTACGAAGTCCGAAGATTGTCGCTTCAGTCGATTTAACCTGAATCATATGGTGAAATGAGCTGTATTTTATAGGTACTGTAGATGCCCCACCTTCGGGCGGGCTCTGTGCTCGGATCGGCGGGCTGTGCACCGATTGGTTCGCACAGTTACGCCGCTCCGCCATAGGTTCATGCAGTTCCCACTGACTAGCCAATAAGCGTGTGTGCAGATCACTGCACTGTTATGACTGTTAAAATTGCATAACTAAACCGAGTTTGTTCGTGATCGGACTGGTGCGCCACAACTCTGTGTCTGTGTGTCTGTGTGTCTGTGTGTGTGTGTGAGTGAGTGTGTGTCTGTGTGTGTGTCTGTGTGTGTGATCAGTAATGATTGTTTCACAGACCCAGTCAGAAAGCGTTGGCTCACCTCTCTGCACTAGCATGGTAACCTCAGTCCCTCGAGGGCACTTGCTGAGCAGATCCACCACCTGGTTGTGGCTCAAGCCCTGAACACTCCTCTTGTTGACCTCCAGCAGGATGTCTCCCTCCTTCAGCCCTCGGCATCGTGGGTAATCAACGACCTGCTTCACCTTCTGCCCTCCACCCACCAGACTGTCAGCCATGGTGAAGCCGAAGCCCTTGTCTCCCTTCTCGATGTGGAGCGTGATGAGTTCGGGCTGCGTGGCGATGGAGGAGGCTAGCGTCGCCACATCGCTAGCATAGCTGTCGGTCACTAGCAGAGAGCTGTCTGGCGCGGGGGGGAACGGCACCGCCTCGAGACCCGACACCACACCCGCCAGCGGAGCGACTGGTTCGAAGCCCTCCTGGCTGTTCACGATGATGGGCTCTTTGTCCAGGATGGCCACAGAGGTCACCAGGCTGGTGTTGGGGTCGTCGGGGTCAAAGGGCAGAGGGTATCCGCGGCACAGCTCCAGCTGGACCATGGAGCCAATCGGGATGGACTGGAATATCTTCACCACCTGAGCATGAGTGTATCCCAACACGATGGTGTCGTTGACACTGACGATCACGTCACCTGAGGGCAGACACACACACACACACACACGTGTTACAGTCACGGAGAAACATCACATGATCCGCTTTTAATATCCTCCCCATTTTATTTTCATTTTAGTTAAAGTTTTAGGTTCATCTGCCGTTTCACACAGTTGACTGATTGAGGAACATAAAGCAGGGTCATGTTGACTCACTGTGATGGAGCCGACAGAACCGTTACAATGACCCTAAAACTCAAGACATTAGGGTACAAATGCACCTGTATGAGTTTCTGTCTCAACAACTCAATGACTCACTCAATTAGACATTTACCGCCACCTACTGGCAGTTTTACTTTCTTATTTAGAGTATCACTAATAAAAAAATAAAATAAATAATATTTCCATATTAATGTAAAAAACATTAAAGAGATTGTTCACCCAAAAATAAAAATTCTGTCATAATTTATTCTCCCTCATGTCGTTTCAAACCTTTATGACTTTCTAAAAGAAGATATACTGATAAATGTTGGTAAGCAGACTGTTTTGGTGACTGTGTGTGTGTGTGTGTGTGTATGAGAGAGAGAGAGTGTGACTGTGTGAGAGAGTGTGTGTGTGGTTGTGTGTGTGTGTGTGTGTGTGTGTGTGTGTGTGTGTGTGTCTGTGTCTGTGTGTGTGTGTGTGTGTGTGTGTGTGTGTGTGTGTGTGTGTGTGTGTGTGTGTGTGTGTGTGTGTGTGTGTAAAAAATTGTTGAATAAAATAAAATATTTCTTTCTAAAGCTACTTTTTTCTAAAGCTATAATGTCTTTTTGATTCTTTTCTCATTTAACACCAGAGGCGGACAGAGTACACAGCTTCATTACTTGAGTAAAAGTACAGATACCCCTTGCTAAATTTTACTCAAGTACAAGTAAAAGTACTACAGTCAGATGTCTACTTAAGTAAAAGTACTAAAGTACTTGTTTTTAAAAGTACTTGAGTATCAAGAGTACATTTTCTAAATATTGCATTACTACTGCCACAGTGCTTACATTGGTAAACACAGCAAACACTTGAAGCGAAAACTATCATTAACTTGTTCAGAAAATTGAAATAGTCTGGCGAGGTGGGGCCACGGGTTCGGAATGAGATTTTTTTTTTTTCACAGGGTGGTAGGGGAAGACTCATGAATATTCATTAGGGAAGTCATCCCTGATTGGTCTGATGACCTACCCCTAACCCCACCCCTAAACCTACCCGTCACTGGGGGTCTTATGACCTCCCTAACCCCGCCCCTAAACCTACCCGTCACTGGGGTTAAGACCAATCAGGGATGACTTCCCTAATGAATATTCATGAGTCTTCCCCTACCATCCTGGGAAAAAAATACTCCCGGGATGGACCTGCTGCGTTTTCATCCATTGTTTCGTCCATGGTTTCGTCTCTTATATAAATCTGACTATGGAGTTGACTTTGGCGGAAAGCTGAAGGTGATAGGCTTCAATCAGTGGCAATCAGTGGCGCCTGCACAATCCAATCACATTTGAGAGGGAAACAACAAATTGAGGGTTTCCGAGATGTTTCTTTTCCTTTTTATTTTTATTTTATTTTATTTTTTTTAGAAGTAACAGGTACTCACAGTTATGGATAGAAATGTAGTGGAGTAAAGAGTACAATATTTTCCTCTCAAATGTACTTGAGTAAAGTCATGAGTACTCCCCAAAAATGATACTTGAGTAAAGTACAGATCCCTCAAAATTGTACTTAAGTACTGTACTCAAGTAAATGTACTCCGTTACTGTCCGGCTCTGTTTAACACAATAATGGCTTTATCTTTTGGGGGTTTTTCTAAGTCAAATTTGATGTGTGATTAATTAGAGTAATTCATTTACCTATTATGTAATTATTTAGATAAAAAAAAAAAGTCGTAGCTTGACAGCCCTATATTTTTAATATCTTATTTTAAGTAACGTTTATTTCAAGCAAAAAAACTGGTTTTAGTTTTAGCTTCCGCTAACTATAATAACCCTGACCATCACAAGAAGTTTGCAACGTGTAACAACTCAATTTGTTTTTTAACACATAAAATGCTACTTCAGTGTGGGCGGGGCTACTGCGACGTGGCTCGTGATTGGTTAGAACAGAAACCCAGATAAACATGGAAGAGAGAGCTATTCTTGCTTCTCGTTTGATTGTATCGCGTCTGGTCAGGAGGCAAAAGATTTCCTACAGTTCAAACCTGTTTCCATCTTTCCGTCCACAGCGGCCGGTCCGTCCAACACCAGACTCTTGATCTGCAGGAACTCGTCCGGTTCGTCCCCGCCGACCACAGTGAAGCCGAAGCCTCGCCGGCTCTTCAGCAGCTTCGTACTTATGAACGTGCCCTTCAGTTCGGCTGGGTTACGGGTGAAGAACGGCTTTCCTCCTGCACACACGCACACACACACACACACACATGCACACGCACGCGCACACACACACACAGACACACATTAACTGATTTATTATTCAGTTATGTAATGAAATGAGAAGAAATGCTGATGTAGTCAGGCTGGGGCATAACATGCATATGAACATTAATGAGTGTGAGCGTCTCACGTTTGGGCCCCGGGGCCTGAGGAGCCGACGGGCAGCTCTGAGGGTCTCTGTACGTCTCCAGATGACTGGGCACATAAGATCCGATCGCAGCTCCGGCAGACGAGTGCTCCTCGATCCATTCTGACAGAGAGAAACGCCACACAGACAATACACAAAAAGATCAGACTTGCACAAATATACCGACAATAAAACACACGTTTCCATGCGTTTCTCTTTGAACAATTACCTAGTTCTGTCATGAAACTCTAGATGGCACAGGCTGATGGGTCTTTAACTCAATTGGTAGAGATCACGTCATTATCTACATGGCACCGCTGATTGGTTGCTGTTGCATCAGCATCCAAAGAGCTGCGGCTCAACATTCAAACAAATACCAGTAGTGTTGCTGTTAGTAGTGTGAGCGTGCTTTCAGAAACTCTCCCCCTTCCCCAGCTCCACCTGTGTAGATCTGCTATGGGCTTAACCCTCAGGGGACCACGGTGTTTTTGGGGCCTTTGAGATGTTCTGACATGCCTTGACATTTGTGCTTTTTTCAGTTATTTATAAACATGTTAATGGCAAAGGTGTAAATTCACTCTATATAGCACAAACAGGGCTACCATAATATGCGAGCAACGTGTATGTAGATGTTTGTATTTTTAAGAGAATAATGTTTATGCGTGGTTATTGGAAAAAATTAAAATGAAAGTTGCTGAATTAAGACCACAAAACACATATTAAATATGTGTCCACAAGACTTTTGACTAATGGATGTTCTCCCTTTGAGTTCTAGCTTCAAAATTATGTGAAAATAGTTTTGCTTTATCGTTCACAAAAAAAAATACATTGATTTAAATGGTGTAAAACAGGTTTTGCTTGGAAAGCCAATATGCGAGGGGGAGGAGTAGTTTACACCTTAGATTACAGTGTCCCACCCACTCTGCATAATGACTCTGCATAATTAGCCATTCATTCAGGTGTGACACTGACTGAGCCACAATACAAGGACAAAAGATGTATTTAGAAGACTTATATTGACCATTTAAGATTTCGCTTACATCTCTCTTGTAAATATGTTTGCTATTTTATTAAAAATGTTACAATTACAACAATAATTACAATTTCAACAATATTTCAAGTGTACTCTTTCTTTGCAAAAAAGAAAAAGAAAAAAGATTATAGGCCTACATTTTATCATATGTATTCATTAGTTTGAATATAGCCAACATTGGAACATCTAACATCTTAGTCTATGACTTTATTTTTGACAAATATATATATATATATATATATATATATATATATATATATATATATATATATATATATATATATATATATATATAGATAGATAGAAATATAACGTTTAACTCATCTCAGTAGGCTATAGCAAAGCAGTTTATTCTTTCACACACAGACGCGCGATTTATATTTAGGCTAAACAGTCTTTACAAATATGTACCCTTCATTCATCTCACAGAAAGGCGAGTCATATTATAGAAATGCGATTCATCTTTTTGCGGTTTGCATAGGCCTACACTAACGTTATTCCATAACGTTATTCCACACGTGAGAAAAGAAAACAGCCTACCTCACTCCTCAGCGGGATCTGCTCCTCATATCAGGAGATATTGCTCCTCATATCAGCACTGTTCTGAGGAATCGTTTCTCCATAAGGTAGGCTATATTATGCCTCACTCGATCGCGACGCGCTGTGTTTACAGCTGATGGGCGTTTCACAGATCTTCTTCTCAGATTTTGCGTTTGAATAGCACGCGCTCTCCGGGGAGTGGTCACATTACTGTGAATGAGTTCGTAATGAGCTCGACTGGAGTCGCTCTCTTTTTATACAGATTACAGAAGCTGAGAATATTTGTTTTTTATATAAATGACTTCATTTAACAGATGCGATCTCAAGCTTTATGCCCGTGGGTCTGTTTGCCTGTTTGACTGAATTTTCGCGGAGTTATAGATCATTTTCGAACGCGTTTCAAATGGGAGTTCACTGACAGAGAGAAGGGAGAAATCGCATCATGTTAATTTTTCTTTATTTGTCAAAAAGCAAAACACTTTATTTTTATTGTGAGTATACAGAAAAAAAATAGAAACTGAACAGGATCGATTGATGTATTACACGAAAATGAAAGATCAAAATTAACAGAGCATTTAGTGTTTATTTTCATTGCTAAAAAAAAAAAACGAGCAAAACGCGCGGGCGCGTTTTTGGTCCCCAGAGGGTTAATCATGTATGTTACATGTGCAGCAGCAGCAGCATGTCTTACATGATCATAACAATGTCTGTGAATGTATTCGCAGTAGCAAATCTCGGTACTTGCTCTGCAGCAGCAGCAGCGTAGCAGATCGTTTCCTCCAAGACCAAATACAATAACATTGCCATATCCATAACCATGCCAATCTCTATTACCATACCAATCTCCAAGAGTTGTCATGACAGAACTATAAAAATCATTAACAGGCACTGCTTCAATGTGGAACGAGACACTGCGTTGATGAAGCTATGGAGAACGCCTCCGCGTGTCTGAAACGCATATCTAATCACGGCAATCCTATTGGCCGGCGACAGCCTATGACATCACTACTAGTGCGACCCGGAAGTATATAAGGGGCGCCTGGAGAACATGTCAACAACTTATCGTCTGAAGGGAGTGTTCAGCAGGGATCCCCGAGGCATGGCGAAAGACGCAATATCTCGTTCCCTGTTCTCAGGGAACAGAAGTTACAGTCGTAACCCGAGACATTCCCTTTCGAAAGGGATCTCGCACTGCGTCGATTTGATGCTTTGGGGAACGATGTACCAACGCCGCCATGCTGAGGGGAGTGCATGCCAATTACAACTGTGACAAAAACATCAAAGATGGCAGTTTCACTGACATGCCAAAACACTCCCCCCTTCGGGTCACGTGAGGCCAGGGGGTCCGAAAGGAGTCCCGTCCAGTCACTTTCTGAGGGGGACATGAAGTCAACCCCACATGCCACCAGGGAGACTGACCTGGTCTAATCTACTGACCTAGTCTTGCCAACCCGTCAGTTTCCTAAACGGAGTCTCTAACGTATTTTGCCTCTCTTGTGGACTCTCACAGACCGGATCATAGAGATGGGCATCCTGGAGAGTGGAACTCAGCATAGTGCTTCTAACCCTTGCAAACGAGGGGAGTAACTCTACTCGATCCTAGATCTACACAGTGCTTCAGGCCCTGTGGAGGCTGGGCACTCTAAAGGGACCCTAACAAGGGGAGCACCTCCAGCTCTAGGGCTGATCTAACAGGGAGGGCTCGTGAGAGTCCTTTGACCTTCCAACCAGACTTAGGGAGCTAAGTATTCATACAGAGCGATCCTCAGATAGATTCTGGAACTCTATGCTCATCCTGATAAGTATTGACCAGGCTTTGGGCTAGAAACAGGGAGGCTCCAAGGAGGCCTGCAACGTGATACTTAATGCCTTTCCCATGCCTTTGCCCTCAAGGAGGCCTGTTTAGGCCTAACTATTTGATAGCGGGACTGTTAGCAGAGCTAGCCACAGAAGCCAGGTGCTCTCACAGACATTTCTGTGGGCCTGGTTATACTTATTTAACATTTCCAACAGGCTGTGTACTCAGCAGAAGTGCTATTGACCCTTTAAAGCAAGGGGAGTACCTTGTTTTAAAGGGGCCTACTGTGAGGCTTACAGCTTTGAATGTCACAGGCGTCAGCCTGGGCAGTGCTTCGGCTCTAAGGGAGCATACTCAACCATGTAAACTTTTACCGGGAGTTCTATACATCTAGTTATTTCTGCGCTTGTTTGGATGCCCCGTTTCTATTGGCCGGGCAGGTAATTGTCACAGAGCACAGTGGCGAAAGTTGAACTATTTTGAACTTTGACCGCGGCGTGCTCGCAAGCTCACCAATGGTGCGCTCCGCTGCGCGTGCACTTTAGGCGACACGGCAACAAACCGTCCTCACACAGCGCAAGCCATTGAAATAAATAGGTTTCATAGCACAGCGCATTCCGCGACCTGTCTGAAATTAGAAGATAAACGTTGGTGGATTTGAATTTGAATAACGGTGTGTACTGACGACTTTCCACTGTTAAAACAACAGTCCTTCTGATGTTCATTCTCTCAAACTCCTCGGCAAGCTCCCTCTCAGAACCCCACGATTCCAGACTCTGCTCTGGCTCAGCGCGAGCGAACCCGAACCGCCCGGCACAGATGTCTGTCCCTTGTCCCTCGAGAAGAGGCCAGACGAGAGTGGAGTTTTCTCAAAGGATAAACTCTTACAGTTTGCACAATCAGGTCTCTCAAGAGCTGATCGTGCGTGCTCTTCGCCCAGACAGTCAACGCACAAGTTGTGTGTGTCATCAAGTATCAATATCTTAGACATGGATCCACACACTTCCTGAAGCATTTTTCACAAGCCATGATTACCTTTTGAAGTTTCAGGCTTAAGCATACAAACAAAAGACAAAAAGAGGATCGGGTCGCACTAGTAGTGACGTCATAGGCTGTCTCCGGCCAATAGGATTGCCGTGATTATATAAGCGTTTCAGACACCAGTTCTTAGGGAACTGGTATCATTTTAGTCTGGTATTGGAACAATGGCAGCATTCAGAGACGCTTCAACGGACAAACACTTCCATTCAAACGTTTAGATTATGATTTAGTGATTTAGTCTTGTCATATCATTTGATATATGTAAGCTTGTGTAAATTCATGTAAAGGATGGTGTTACAGTTTACTACACAATGCTCACTGTGCAAATAAATACTACATAAGCAGCAGTTTAAACAATTAAACTTCAGTATGTTATAGTACAGTAAATGAGGAGAGAGAGCAGACAGTCAGAGGGATGGAGAGACGCACCTCTGATGTAGCGACCGCCTTCGGGCGACTGCTGCGCGTCGAGCTGCTTCTGACGCCGGGCCTCCAGGAGAGGGTTCTCGTACTGCGTCTTACGGTGGATATGACTGACAGAGAGAGAGAGAGAGAGAGAGAGAGATCATGTTTTAGAAATATCAAAGACTAGGACGACTTCTGTTGATTCTTTATTCTAAATGATGAAATGCATGATGTAATCTGAAAGTTGGCCATTAAAGGGGTCCTATTATGCCCTTTTATGAAGTCTTGATTTTGTTTTTGGGGTGTCCTAGAATATGACTTCATGGTTGATTGTTCAAAAAACACATTATTTTTCACATATTTTACATTATTACTGCACATCTCTCCCCAGTCTGGTTGAACACATCGTTTATTTCCTGTTTCGATGAAGCCCCTCTTTCTGAAATATGAAACGTGCTGTGATTGGTCAGTTGGCCCAGTGTGTTGTGATTGGCACCACGTGTTCGGGAAATGTCCCGCCCTTTCATAACCACGAGCTCTACTCAGATGTAAATATTAACGATGCTGTCGATTTCAAACCAATTCAAGCCTGATTCAGACTTTAGAATGTTAACAAACAAGAGGATCGTGCTGAACGGATTTCAAGCACAGATTTTACAGGATGTTTCAAAGTGGTGTGTTTGTTTGTTTTTAAACTTTCTTATACATTTTAGATACGAAGTAATACACCAATTTAATCATGATACTTGTCGTAAAACGTAATACAAACAGTAATCGATCCCAAAACCATGGTTAATTTTCCTAAGGGACGATGAACAGTCTTACAGAAGCTTCAGTAAACACTACATCAACACTAATGTTGGCTAGGAGAGCGGAGGCAACAATATAACGCTCATAATTGGATCTGTTAATAGAAAACGCAACTAGAAATAATAAGACATATTTACAAGTTGTGATCCATAAACAACAGATTGTCCCGACAAAATGGGAACTGCTCCGTTTCAGGAGAAGCGTTTGTGCGTATAGCCTGCATCGTGGTTCTGGAAGCTGTTCTCCGTAAAATGTGCAGCGCACAGATAAACGTTGAGGTTATAATGTTCAGGAACAGTGTTTAAAATAAATTTTAACCACTCTAAGTTCGTCAGCCTTAGGAAGGTCAAACAACTGAGTTTTGGAAACGTTGCGTCTCTCTGACAGCGACAGCACTGTCCTCTAGCGCGCTCAGCCAGGCCTCGACCTGCGTAATCCGTGGGCAGAGATTATGTAAATGAGGAACATTTTGACTTCACAAGATCTGGATAAAATGCGCTGTAGTACAAACCAGCCATTCGTTCTCGGAAAGTGGATTGTGTTAAATAAAATATCTCCCTTTGGAGGGACTTTGAGCTTTGTGACTTTGCAGATGTTGTTTATGCTCAAATAGCAACATTACACACTAACTAAATAATAACAGGACCCCTTTAACCGGTGCGTTTTGGAACAGGCAATACTCCATTAGTTAAAATGTATGTGAAAGAAATAGGATTTATTGATGAAAAAATACATAAAGCAAACACATTCGTAGTTTATTAGGACTATTACAGAAATCTGACCCATTTCATTTAAGTATGACCAACAAAATATGCATCACATTAACTTTAAAGCAAGTTTATGTAAAAACTATGTGATCCTGATGGATAGAAAAGTTTTTATGCAATTTTAGAACATAAGTCTTAGATTCTGTGCAGTAACTGAAAGGACTGTGGGGTTTGACACTCACTCAACATAGTAGACTCCGTACACAGGGTCATCGATCTTCTCCCAGCCGGGCGGCATCTCTAACACACGAGAACACACACAGAGAGAATGAGAAACACAGAGAGAGACTGAAAGAAATCCACAGAAATCTAAAAGTCACTCATGATGAATCACTAAAAGCACATTTTGACCTCCAAAATAAACTCCAATGTTACTCGACCCTCAATAGAGCCACTAAACTGGCCAGTTATCTATTTATTAAACATTTTAAAGAAAGACAAATCCTCTCCAAATACAGATTGAGTGACCATGATCTAGAGATAGAGAGAGGAAGACATAGACTAACATGGACAGTGTGTGTGTGTGTGTGTGTGTGTGTGTGTGTGTGTGTGTGAGTGTACTTGTTTTCATGACAACTGAGGACATTTTTATGAAAACACACCTGCAAATGAGGACACTCGGGAAAATACGTGATTTATGAGGACATTTTGGGGGTCCTCGTTTTTCAAATGGCTTTAAAAACATACTAAGCAGTGTTTAGGGATAGGGGCAGTGTAAGGGGATAGAATATACAGTTTGTACAGTATAAAAACCATTACGCCTATGGAATGTCCTCACAAATCACATAAACATGGCTGTGTGTGTGTGTGTGTGTGTGTGTGTGAGAGTGTGTGTGTGGACAGAGAGAGAGCAGAGGATCTGTAGACACTGTGATCTACTACAGCACATTGAGGGTGGGTGGTGTGTGTGTGTGTGTGTGTGTGTGTGTGTGTGTGTGTGTGTGTGTGTGTGTGTGTGTGTGTGTGTGTGTGTGTGTGTGTGGACAGAGAGAGAGCAGAGGATCTGTAGACACTGTGATCTACTACAGCACATTGAGGGTGGGTGGGGGTGTGTGTGTGTGTGTGTGTGTGTGTGTGTGTGTGTGTGTGTGTGTGTGTGTGTGTGTGTGTGTGTGTGTGTGTGTGTGTGTGTGTGTGTGTGTGTGTGTGTGTGTGTGTGTGTGTGTGGACAGAGAGAGAGCAGAGGATCTGTAGACACTGTGATCTACTACAGCACATTGAGGGTGTGTGTGTGTGTGTGTGTGTGTGTGTGTGTGTGTGTGTGTGTGTGTGTGTGTGTGTGTGTGTGTGTGTGTGTGTGTGTGTGTGTGTGTGAGGACAGAGAGAGAGCAGAGGATCTGTAGACACTGTGATCTACAGCACATCGAGGATGAGGAACACTTTCTGCTCTTCTGCTCCAGATACTCCAGTATAAGAGAAATCTTTCTGCCCAGATTTGAAATCTTGATTCCATCGTTCTTTGAACTGAGTGACACTGAGAAAATGTCCTTCTTACTCGGAGAAGATGATAGTACAGCTGCACTAGCGGCTAAATATGTGTTAGCTATTCACAACGCCAGAGTCAGCTAATTCTCTAGAGAGACCCACTGTATTTATTCATTTATTAGGATAGATTGTGTTTATTTATCTATTTATTTATATTTACTATGCTACATATGACATGATCTATACATATATGTTTTGTTTGTTTGTTTTATTATTTATATATAATATGTTGATGCTTTGGCAACATTGTGTTACACAGTCAAAGCTAATAAAGCTAATTTGAATTGAATTGAAATTGAATTGACTGAGAGAGACTGAGAGACACAGAGAGAGACTGAGAGAGACTGAGAGAGACTGAGAGAGACTGAGAGAGACTGAGAGACACAGAGAGAGACAGAGAGACACAGAGAGAGACAGAGAGACAGAGAGAGACTGAGAGACACAGAGAGAGACAGAGAGAGACAGAGAGAGACTGAGAGACAGAGAGAGACTGAGAGAGACAGAGAGAGACTGAGAGAGACTGAGAGACACAGAGAGAGACAGAGAGAGACAGAGAGAGACTGAGAGACACAGAGAGAGACAGAGAGAGACAGAGAGAGACTGAGAGAGACTGAGAGACACAGAGAGAGACTGAGAGACACAGAGAGAGACAGAGAGACACAGAGAGAGACAGAGAGACAGAGAGAGACTGAGAGACACAGAGAGAGACAGAGAGAGACTGAGAGAGACTGAGAGAGACTGAGAGACACAGAGAGAGACAGAGAGACACAGAGAGAGACAGAGAGACAGAGAGAGACTGAGAGACACAGAGAGAGACAGAGAGAGACTGAGAGAGACTGAGAGAGACTGAGAGAGACTGAGAGACACAGAGAGAGACAGAGAGACACAGAGAGAGACAGAGAGACACAGAGAGAGACTGAGAGACACAGAGAGAGACAGAGAGAGACAGAGAGAGACTGAGAGACAGAGAGAGACTGAGAGAGACAGAGAGAGACTGAGAGAGACTGAGAGACACAGAGAGAGACAGAGAGAGACAGAGAGAGACTGAGAGACACAGAGAGAGACAGAGAGAGACAGAGAGAGACTGAGAGAGACTGAGAGACACAGAGAGAGACTGAGAGACACAGAGAGAGACAGAGAGAGACTGAGAGAGACTGAGAGAGACTGAGAGACACAGAGAGAGACAGAGAGAGACTGAGAGAGACTGAGAGAGACTGAGAGAGACTGAGAGAGACTGAGAGAGACAGAGAGAGACTGAGAGACACAGAGAGAGACTGAGAGACACAGAGAGAGACAGAGAGAGACTGAGAGAGACTGAGAGAGACTGAGAGAGACTGAGAGACACAGAGAGAGACAGAGAGAGACTGAGAGAGACTACATACAAGACTGGCAGATAAAGGTCACACAAGTAAATAAATTAAAATACTTCCACAAAATAAAGTCTGATTATAAATTGGCCCCATACCTGACCGATATCAGTAACTATGGTCAGAGAAAGCTCCTGACGAGGTATCGCATTAGTGACCACAGTCTGTGTGTGGAGACGGGCCGACACAAGCCGAGCTGGAGAGCCAGAGAGCTCAGACTGTGTTCACACTGCACTGATGGAGTCGTGGAGGACGAGCTGCACTTCCTCACCCAGTGCAGCAAGTACAAACACATCAGAGACTCTTATTTCACACTAATAGCTCAGATTTTACCCCAATTCCAACAAGCGAGCCTCACAGACAAACTGTCTTATATTCTGGGAGAGAAAGAAGAGTGTGTTCTCCTGGCAGCGCAGTGTGTGTCTTCCTGCCATCATACGAGGGACAAGGGCTGAACCCTCTTCCCTTAAACTGCTCTCTGTACTTATTTATTTTATTTTTATTTATTTATTTTTTTTCATTGTGATATATTTATGCATAATATTGAAATATATTTTTAATTGTTTTATTTATTTTTTATTGTTAAATTTTATGTATCAACCTGTACGTATATGTTTGTATATGTCTATTGCTTTGGCAATATTGTGCTATTTTACACAGTCATGCCAATAAAGCTCATTTGAATTGAATTGAAATTGACTGAGAGAGACTGAGAGACACAGAGAGAGACAGAGAGACACAGAGAGAGACAGAGAGAGACAGAGAGAGACTGAGAGACACAGAGAGAGACAGAGAGACACAGAGAGAGACTGAGAGACACAGAGAGAGACTGAGAGACACAGAGAGAGACAGAGAGACACAGAGAGAGACTGAGAGACACAGAGAGAGACAGAGAGAGACAGAGAGAGACTGAGAGAGACTGAGAGACACAGAGAGAGACTGAGAGACACAGAGAGAGACAGAGAGAGACAGAGAGACACAGAGAGAGACAGAGAGAGACAGAGAGAGACTGAGAGACACAGAGAGAGACAGAGAGACACAGAGAGAGACTGAGAGACACAGAGAGAGACAGAGAGAGACAGAGAGAGACTGAGAGAGACTGAGAGACACAGAGAGAGACTGAGAGACACAGAGAGAGACTGAGAGACACAGAGAGAGACAGAGAGAGACAGAGAGAGACAGAGAGAGACTGAGAGACACAGAGAGAGACAGAGAGAGACAGAGAGAGACAGAGAGACACAGAGAGAGACAGAGAGAGACTGAGAGACACAGAGAGAGACAGAGAGAGACTGAGAGAGACAGAGAGACACAGAGAGAGACAGAGAGAGACAGAGAGAGACTGAGAGACACAGAGAGAGACACAGAGAGAGACAGAGAGAGACTGAGAGACACAGAGAGAGACTGAGAGAGACTGAGAGAGACAGAGAGAGACACAGAGAGAGACACAGAGAGAGACTGAGAGACACAGAGAGAGACAGAGAGACACAGAGAGAGACAGAGAGAGACTGAGAGACACAGAGAGACACAGAGAGAGACAGAGAGACACAGAGAGAGACAGAGAGAGACAGAGAGAGACAGAGAGAGACTGAGAGACACAGAGAGAGACAAAGTGTAGTTGACTATGCCATTTCAGACATGGACCCCTCCTCATTCAGTGCTTTCACTGTACGAGCACAAACCACCCTCTCAGATCACAGCCAAATAAATATATATTTGAAAAAAAACAGAGCTACTACTAAGAAACCGCTCAGTAAACTGTACAATCTAAATCAGGCATACAAATGGGCTCCAAACAGTAATGAACAATTTATACACACTTTGAACTCAAATGAAATAAAACATGTAATAAACACATTCAACATAGTCCACTATCAAAATACAACTGAAGGCGTTAACAAAGCAACAAAAGACATTACCCATATCTTCCAAAACGCTGCATTAAATGCCAAACTTGGGAAGACAAAAAGAAAACACCATAACAGTGGACAAAAAACCACTGATAAAAAATGGTTTGACAGTGAATGTAAAGAAATGAAGAAACATTTAAGACAGCTATCAAACCAAAAACACAGAAACCAACATGACCCAACACTACAACATGAATACTTTGAAACTCTGAAACAATATAAACAGACTATACGACTAAAGAAATTCCATTATACCAACCAAACACTTCAGGAGATTGAAAACGCAATAGACCAGGGTCAGTTCTGGGACATGTTGAACAGTTTAGAAACCACAAAGCCACAACAATTGGCAATACAAGATGGCGGCATCTGGGAAAAATACTTCAGTGACCTTTACAAAAGTATCCCACCTGAAGACCTGAACATAAACCAAATTGATATTAAATCAAAATTAGACAATCTCGAATCAGCCATCAAAACTAACCAAAATCCATTAGATTATCAAATTACACAAAAAGAGTTAACAGACAAACTGAAATCTCTGAAATCAAGAAAAGCTTGTGGCACAGATGGCATAAAAAATGAAATGCTGAAAAACAGTACCCCAGAGTTACAAATTGCAATAGTTAAACTGTTCAACATGGTGCTTACATCTGGCTGCTTTCCTGATGTCTGGAACCAGGGGCTGATCACCCCAATCCACAAAAATGGAAATAAATCCGACCCTAATAACTACAGAGGGATCTGTGTCAACAGCAACCTTGGGAAAATATTCTGTAGTATCCTAAATTCAAGGATACAAACCTTTATTAAAGAAAAAAACATACTTAGTAAATGCCAAATTGGTTTTCTTCCAGGTTACAGAACATCTGATCATATATACACCTTACATACTTTAATTAACAAACATGTCCACCAAAAAAAGGGAGGGAAAATATTTGCTTGTTTCATCGACTTTAAAAAAGCCTTTGACTCCATTTGGCATGAAGGACTTTTCTTCAAAATACTTCAAAGTGGAATAGGTGGCAAGGTATATGACCTTATCAAATGTATGTACAAGCACAATCAATGTGCTGTGAAAATTAATAATCAAAGAACAGAATATTTTACCCAAGGACGCGGTGTGAAGCAAGGATGCTGTATAAGTCCTGCATTATTCAACCTGTACATAAATGAACTTGCAGACCAGTTGGACCGATCAGCAGCTCCAGGCCTCACACTACTAGACACAGAGATTAAATACCTGCTTTATGCAGATGACCTTATTTTGTTGTCTCCAACCAGAGATGGTCTCCAACATAACCTGTCCATCCTGGAACAATACTGCCATAACTGGGCATTGGAGGTCAATTTAAAGAAAACTCAAATTATGATCTTTCAAAAAAAAGCCAGACGTCTTGAAACCAAATACCCTTTTACTATGAATAACACCCAAATTAAACACACACAAAATTATACTTACCTCGGTCTGACCATATCTGCATCAGGGAATTTCAATAAAGCCATACATTCACTTAAAGAAAAAGCATACAGGGCAATGTATGCATTAAAAACCAAGCTGTTCAACATTAACATCCCAATTAGAATCTGGACTAAGATATTTGATAGGGTAATTGTACCGATAGCACTTTATGGAAGTGAAGTTTGGGGCCCACTCAGTAGATTGGAGCATGACTCCTGGGACAAACACCCGATAGAGACCCTACACACAGAATTCTGTAGAAGAATTCTAAACGTTCAAAGGAAAACCCCAAATAATGCCTGTCGAGCAGAACTGGGACGTTACCCATTACTGATAAATATACAGAAACGAGCTATTACATTTTGGACACATCTTAAATTAAGCCAAAAAGACACACTTCATTCTAAAGCACTTAAAACCCAAGAGCTGAATCCTGAAAACAGTGCCCTGAGTCAGCTGATGGTGAAGCTAACTAATGAGGCTCCCATTAGCACTGGTTTAAAACAACTCAACAGAACAAAACAGATTATGAATCATTCAAAGGATCAATATTTAGAACATTGGAAAAGTCAAACAAAAACACAAAGTAGACTAAATTGTTATTTAACTCTTAACAGAGAATATAAATTGGCTGAGTATCTGCACACTGTCAGAGATGTAAAGCAGAGACGGATCCTGACTAAATACAGGCTCAGTGACCACCAGCTGGCCATAGAGACAGGAAGACTCAGGCAGACATGGCTGCCCAGAGAGGAGCGTATATGTGCTCACTGCTCAACAGGAGAGATAGAAACAGAGATACACTTCCTCCTCAACTGTGAACAATTCTCTTCAATAAGAGCCTTACACTTTGGAGAAATAGCCAACAAAGTAGTAAATTTCCCAATGTTAACTTCAGAAGAGAAGCTGGTAGTCCTCCTAGGAGAAGGGGCAGCAGCCCCACTGGCAGCTAAATATGTTTCTGCCTGCCACAGCCTGAGGGACTCCCCACTATAAGATCACAACAATACACTGGTTTAGGATTGTACAGTCATTATATTGTAAAAGGAACAACAGAGAAAGGGAAAAGGGAAAAGGAAAAGAGAAAAAAAGGGAAGGGGAAGGAAAAAAAAAAAGGAAAAAGTTTTTTTTGTTTTGTTTTTTGTAATGTAGTATTTTGTATGTTTATGACACTGTATATAATATATGTGACACCTACTATATGTATTTCTATTTGTATTTGTATTTTTTTTATTTTTTTTTTTTTTTTTTTTTTTTTTTTTTTTTTATATGTGATATGTATTGTAATGTATTTTCTGTAAACTGCTTTGGCAACAACATGTTTCTTTGTTCATGCCAATAAAGCAAGTTGAATTGAATTGAGAGACAAATTCGGTTCTGTTAATGGGGGATCTGAACGCTAGAACAGGGAAGGAAGCAGATTACATTACCCCAGATGGAGACAAATATATCAACAATTCGCATATATATAAGCAGAAACACTTCACGAAGGCACGTCAGAATTATGACAACACCATAAACAGGCACGGAAAACAAGTCCTGCAGCTCTGCAAAAGCCTGGGTCTGTACATAGCTAACGGCAGAACTAAGGGAGATTCTCTGGGTCGCTTCACCTACTGCTCATGTCTCGGCAGCAGCACAGTAGATTACGCCATCACTGATATAGACAACAATAACATCAACTATTTCACAGTGATGCCACAGCTGCCATTATCAGACCACAGTCACACAGTCCTCAGCCTGAACACATCCGGGAATCTCCGGCCTTACTCAGATCAGAAGGTTAAACTGCACCCCCTCCCCGCCAGATCTATGTGGAGTAAAGACAGTCCTGCCCAGTATGAAGCCCAGCTCCACAGCACTCGTGTTCAGAACATGATAGATTCATTCCTATTTACTTCATTTAGTGAAGAGAAGAAAATTATCAATTTAGCAACTCATCAATTAAATGAAATATTTTCTACAGTGGTCAGAAAAGCCCTGAGAAAAAGAACAAAATACAGATGTAAGAAAGAAATTGCTAAAGATGATTGGTTTGATAAGGAATGCCAAAAATTAAGAAAAGATTTACGATCTTTATCAAATACAAAACACAGAGACCCTGCAAACCAACAAACACGAGACGAATATCAGCAAACCCTCAAAACATATAAGTCACTCCTAATACAGAAAAAAGCTGATCACATGAAAGCAAAGCTTAATAAGATTGAGGAGGCAGTCGATCAGAATTATTTTTGGGAATTATGGAATAATTTAGATAAATCAAAAGAACCCAAACACATTCCCATCTATGACCCAAACATCTGGACAGAACATTTTGGAAAACTCTATTCACAAAACGAACCAACCCTCACCCAAAAACATCTGACCTCCCAACTCTACACCCTGGAACGCACTGTAAAAGACCAGCTAAACCAGTTAGACCAGCCCATATTACTACAGGAACTGACAGACAAGATCAAATCCCTAAAAAATAAAAAATCCTGTGGCATGGATTCAATATCTAATGAGATGCTGAAACACAGCAGCCCCAAACTGAAAGAGGCTATTCTGAAATTATTCAATCTTTCATTAAAATCAGGACACTTTCCTGAGATCTGGAAAGAAAATTTGATTACGCCAATTTATAAACAAGGTGAGAAGTACGACCCAAATAACTACAGGGGCATCACAGTGAGCAGCAATCTGGGCAAACTCTTCTGCTCCATCATCAACGACAGACTAGTCCAGTTCATTCAAGAACACAAGATCCTCAACAGCTGTCAGATTGGCTTTATGCCTAAACAGAGAACATCAAATCACATCTACACACTCCACACACTCATACAAAAACACGTCCAACAAACAAAACAAGGGAAAATATTCGGCTGCTTCATTGATTTTAAAAAAGCTTTCGATTCGGTTTGGCATAATGGACTTTTCCTAAAACTAATTCAAAGTGGAATAGGCGGAAGGACATATGACATCATAAAGGACATTTACAATGGGAACAAATGCGGCGTCAAGATTAATGACAAACGTACTGATTATTTCAGTCAGACTAAAGGAGTCCGTCAAGGCTGCAGCCTCAGCCCGACTCTATTTAATATCTATATTAATGAATTGGCATCAACACTTGAGAAGTCCTCTTGTCCTGGTCTGACCCTCGAGGACAGAGAGATCAAAAGCCTCCTGTACGCTGACGATCTCCTGCTGCTGTCTCCTCATGAAGAGGGTCTGCACCAAAGCCTCTCGCTCCTGGAGGAGTACAGCAGCCGCTGGGCCTTACCCATAAACATGGACAAGTCCAAAATCATGATCTTCCAGAAGAAACCTCGCCTTACTGACAACAAATACACATTTACACTTGGGGGAACCATTCTTAATCATGTCACCTGTTATAATTATTTGGGTCTGACAATCTCAGCTTCTGGAAAGTTTGACACTGCAATGAAAGATCTGACTGATAAAGCACGTAGGGCTTATTATAGTATAAGAAAACCCCTGTTCAAATTTAACCCACCCATTAAACTGTGGCTGAAAATCTTCGACAGCATCATCAAACCCATCCTCCTCTACGGCTGTGAAATCTGGGGCCCCAAATTTAAACTAAATTACGATTCCTGGGACAAAACCCCTGTGGAAACTTTCCACCTCGAGTTCTGCAAGAACATCCTGGGAACTCACAGAAACGCTCCGAGTCTGGGTTGCCGGGCAGAATTAGGCAGATTCCCTCTCCTATCTGAGATCCAGAAGAGAGCCGCAAAGTTCTGGTTCCATCTATCAGACGCGCCGACAGAGAGTTACCATCACTGCGCTCTCAGACACAGGGCAGGACACCCCGAGAGCGACCCCATGACACATTTAGTGGAGAAACACCAACTTAATCCAACAATTCAGTTCAGACACGCAAAAGTAAAAGAAATAGGGAACATAACCAAAGAAGAATACATACAAGATTGGCAGATAAAGGTCACACAAGTAAATAAATTAAAATACTTCCACAAAATAAAGTCTGATTATAAATTGGCCCCATACCTGACCGATATCAGTAATTATGGTCAGAGAAAGCTCCTGACGAGGTATCGCATTAGTGACCACAGTCTGTGTGTGGAGACGGGCCGACACAAGCCGAGCTGGAGAGCCAGAGAGCTCAGACTGTGTTCACACTGCACTGATGGAGTCGTGGAGGACGAGCTGCACTTCCTCACCCAGTGCAGCAAGTACAAACACATCAGAGACTCTTATTTCACACTAATAGCTCAGATTTTACCCCAATTCCAACAAGCGAGCCTCACAGACAAACTGTCTTATATTCTGGGAGAGAAAGAAGAGTGTGTTCTCCTGGCAGCGCAGTGTGTGTCTTCCTGCCATCATATGAGGGACAAGGGCTGAACCCTCTTCCCTTAAACTGCTCTCTGTACTTATTTTTTTTATTTTTTTTATTTTTATTTTTTTCATTGTGATATATTTATGCATAATATTGAAATATATTTTTAATTGTTTTATTTATTTTTTATTGTTAAATTTTATGTATCAACCTGTACGTATATGTTTGTATATGTCTATTGCTTTGGCAATATTGTGCTATTTTACACAGTCATGCCAATAAAGCTCATTTGAATTTGACTGAGAGACACAGAGAGAGACTGAGAGAGACTGAGAGACACAGAGAGAGACTGAGAGACACAGAGAGAGACTGAGAGAGACTGAGAGACACAGAGAGAGACTGCAGCACCTGGCCTTACTCTACTGGACACTGAGGTCAAGTGCCTTCTGTTTGCTGATGATCTGGTGCTGCTGTCTCCCACTAGAGAGGGTCTACAGCAGCATCTAGACCTCCTGCACAGCTTCTGTCAGTCATGGGCCCTGACAGTTAACCCCAAAAAGACAAAAATAATGATTTTCCGAAAAAGACCCAGCCGCCAAGACCAACATCATAGTTTTACATTGGACAACATGCTCCTGGAACACACACAGGACTACACTTACCTTGGCATAAATATTAGCAACACAGGAAATTTTAAAAAAGCAGTTAACGACTTGAGAGACAAGGCACGGAGAGCTTTTTACGCTATTAAGAGAAATATCCAAATTGACATCCCAATCAGAATCTGGCTAAAAATAATGAAAACAGTAATCGAGCCCATCGCGCTGTACGGGTGTGAAGTCTGGGGTCCACTCACAGACCAAGAGTTCACCAAATGGGACAAACACCCAATAGAGACTCTGCAGACCGAGCTGTGCAAAATCCTGCTACGAGTT
Source organism: Vimba vimba (assembly GCA_022828995.1). Lineage (NCBI taxonomy): Eukaryota > Metazoa > Chordata > Actinopteri > Cypriniformes > Leuciscidae > Vimba > Vimba vimba. Next base: position 319,710 of record CM040835.1, read on the forward strand.
CAGCGCAAAACCCCAAATAATGCCTGTAGAGCAGAACTAGGATTATACCCCCTTGTGATAACCATTCAAAAAAGAGCCATTAAATTCCATGCCCACTTAAAAACTAGCGATGAACAGACCCTCCATCACAAAGCCCTGAGCCACCAAGAGCTGAAGCCAGAGAGAAACGCCCTCGGCCGACTGGCCTTAGAGCTGACGTCACAAACTGACCATAAAAACACAGCCAGACCAAACCAAATCATTAAAACACAAAAAGAAAAATACCTCAAACATTGGACAGATGCAACAGAAAAACAGAGTAAACTGGAATGCTATTTGGCCCTAAACAGAAGATATGAATTGGCAGGATACCTGAGTGAAGTGAGCGATCCTAAACTGAGGAAAGTCCTGAGCATGTACAGACTCAGTGAACACAGTCTGAGCATAGAGACGGGCAGACACAGACACACACACACACACACACACAGGCAGAGCTGGCTGCCGAGGGAAGAGCGACTGTGCCCTCACTGCTCAGAGAATCAAGTGGAAACAGAGCTACACTTTTTGACTTCCTGCCCCAATTATACAGACATTAGGGACACTTTCTATCCCCTTTTCACAGCCCACCAGAAAGACTTCCATCAGAAATCAAATCTGGACAAACTCCCACTCCTGCTTGGAGAGAGCCCAGCGAGCTCAGCCCTGGCTGCCCGGTACGTGAGGTCCTGTCATGTTTATTTTCATGTAATTTCTATTTTATTTTTATTATTATTTATTTTTATTTTATAGTGTTATGAATGCTTTGGCAATGTAAAGATTTCTTTCACCATGCCAATAAAGCTATTTGAATCTTGAATCTTGAATCACAGAGAGACAGAGAGAGACTGAGAGAGACTGAGAGAGACAGAGAGAGACTGAGAGAGACAGAGAGAGACTGAGAGAGACAGAGAGAGACAGAGAGAGACTGAGAGAGACAGAGAGAGACTGAGAGAGACTGAGAGAGACTGAGAGAGACTGAGAGAGACAGAGAGAGACTGAGAGAGACAGAGAGAGACTGAGAGAGACAGAGAGAGACTGAGAGAGACTGAGAGAGACTGAGAGAGACTGAGAGAGACAGAGAGAGACTGAGAGAGACAGAGAGAGACAGAGAGAGACAGAGAGAGACTGAGAGAGACTGAGAGAGACTGAGAGAGACTGAGAGAGACTGAGAGAGACTGAGAGAGACAGAGAGAGACTGAGAGAGACAGAGAGAGACTGAGAGAGACAGAGAGAGACTGAGAGAGACTGAGAGAGACTGAGAGAGACTGAGAGAGACTGAGAGAGACAGAGAGAGACAGTTAAACAATATCACATACATTCATTTATTCACACACTCTCACTCACACACACACACTTACAGTCAGTGTAACTATGTTTTAATGATCAAACCTGGTGCAGGAGAGAAGAGAGACGTACCGAGATCAGCGTCCAGCTCTTCTGTGTGTACACCCTCTTCTCCAGAAGAACACAAACACACACCAACACAAGTATGAATATTTGATGAATATCATTTTGACAGAATGACAGAATAACAAGTGCAGGATTACACAGCGCCAGTTCATGTGCGTATGCCATGGAGGAAACGTGGTTTCAGAAGATTTCAGGTTTAATTCAGGCTTTACCATATTGTTAACATATTTGAGAGCTCCATGTACGTTCACTGATCAACGTTTACATATGAATAAAAGCCTACATTCAAAGAGTTCATCATATAAAGCAACGGTGTCTCTACAGGAGACGGACTAAACCGCTCGGTTCATGTGGGTTTATTTTACAATCTCTTTATGAACGTTTTGAAGCATCAGAGTTTTGGGTGAACACACTATCAACAGGGACAGACATCTCTCAGATTCCATTAAAAACATCTTCATTTGTGTTTCAAAAATGAACGGAAGTCTTACAGGTTTTGAATGACAAGAGCATAAGCAAATGATGACAGGATTTATATTTTTGGGTGAACTATCCCTTTAAGGCTTGTTTAGAAATCTGTTTTCCTCATAATATTCAGATCTGTGTAATGATCCGAGGTCCGGCTGCAGATGAAGGACGCCCTCTGCTGGAGAGTGTGTGTGTGTGTGTGTGTGTGTGTGTGTGTGTGTGTGTGTGTGTGTGTGTGTGTGTGTGTGTGTGTGTGTGTGTGTGTGTGTCTAACAGCAGTAACGAGGGCGGCCGTTTGATGAATTTTATTTTTTTAGTATGTGTCTCCAGTATCGCTAGCAAAGCATCAAACTGAGCCTCTGACATCCTGAAGTAAACTTTGAATCTCTCGGGATAATCGAACTCTCCTTCATCTCAGGATTGGATGGACCAATATTTCCTCTTTTTCCCTTCTTTTAAGAACAGAGAGGACAACCAAATCATTATCACTGCTTAAAGACTCAGTGCGCAAGGACCTTAAGCCTGGAAAGTTCATTCCTCGAGGGCTGTCCGTGCAGAGACATACAGAGCTGGCTAAACTCAGCCTTACGTTATCTAGCCAGGCATAGAGTAGCTGTCGAAACATCAGATTATCATGGCATCCGTACAGCGCAGAAGGAAGTGTGTGCTAACTAGTCCTGACGCATTAGTGTTGGTCTTACCATCATCTTCACAGTCCTCCAGAGGTTTGGGCGGTTTGTCCTGACACCGAGGGTCGATCCATGAGGTCGTCTTTGTGTTGTGGCTATAAACAACAGCATCACTGGCATTCATATTAACATATAAAATCAAAAGTAATTAAGTGTATATTAAACATTTAGATTCTGATTCTATCAAACACATTAATGGTGCCACTATTAGCCACTACACCAGGGGTCGGCAAAAAGTTTGGCATCGGGACAAAAAACATTTCGCCACTAGATGGCAGGCCAGGTCATAGTCAAAGGATAATTTAAGAAATGAATTGAGGAAAGATGCTACTAGAATTGCCCGTGACAGACTGTTCCAGTGTCTTGTGTGACCGCTGTTACTCTGTGTTAAATCCTGTAGTAGGACAGTCATTAACAAAAAGCCACATCTGTGTCTGTTGCCGACTCCGGCACTACACCATCAATAGACATGCGTTAAAATGTGTGTGTGTGTGTGTGTGAATGATCTTGTACTATGATAATAGTACCATGGTATTCTCTGAAGAGTCTCGGACTATCATTCAGCTGCATGAATATAGTCTTCACTCAGTATTACGGTATTACCTGCTAAAAAAAACAGCTAAGACCAGCTCCACTATATTACCGAGTTTAGGGCGTCGGCCTTTACACGCACATGAACTCTAATGACATCCCATTCCCGATCCGTAGGGTTTAATATGGAGTTGCTCCAGCCTTTGCCGCTATAACAGCTCCATCTCTTCTGGGAAGGCTTTCCTCAAGGTGTTTATGGGGATTATTCTTCTAGAAGTGCATTAGTGAGGTCCGGCTCTGATGCTGGACGAGGAGCTCTCAGTCTCGCTCTAGTTCATCCCAAAGCTGTTCTCTCGGGCTGAGCTCAGGACTCTGTGCAGGAGTCCAGTTCCTCCACACCAAACTCCTCATCCGTGTGTTTATGGTCCTGCTCTGAGCACTGGAGCGCAGTCATGCTGGAACAGGAGCATCCCCAAACTCTTCCCACAAAGTTCGGATCATGAAATTGTCCAAAATATCTTGGTTTGCTGAAGCATTAAGAGATCCTTTTGAAGAACAACCCCACGCCATCACCCTCCCCCCTCCACCAAACAACCCCACACCATAACCCCCCCTCCCCCCTCCTCCACCAAACAACCCCACACCATAACCCCCCCTCCTCCACCAAACAACGCCACACTATCACCCCCCCTCCCCCCTCCACCAAACAACCCCACACTAGAGGGCTGCATTGGGATTGAGTCTCGCGGGACCCAACGCAAATCTCGCGGGAGCGGGCGGTTTGAACTTTGCTGCGGGCGGGAATGGGCGGCTAAAAAAAAACACTGCGGGATCGGGAGGTAGCCTAGCAACATGATGGAGATGTCAATAATGGCGCTTTTCCACAACACAGTACCAGCTCGCCCCGGCTCGACTCGACTCGCCTTTGTTTGGTTTTCCACTGTGTAAAAGTTGTAACTGTATCTGCTTCCAGGTACTTTTTTTCGTACCACCTCCGGTGAGGTTCTGGGCGAGCTGAGGCGATACTAAAATGTGACGTGAAAACACGGCAGACTGCTGATTGTTCAGAGAGAATCATCACTATTCACTGTCATCATTGCACGTGCCAGACAGAGTATCCTGAATAAAAAACAGCAAAAACGAAAACAAAACCATCCAAAAACAGCATACACTCGATTTCCTCCATTGTCCTGTGTGTGTGTGTCCAGAATGCCGGCCAGGGAAACGAAACAAACAACCCCATGAATCTCTTTAATAATAGCAATACAAATACGTGTTTTTTCCTGCGGGACGGGAGAAGACACAAAATCAAAAATCACAAAACTCAAAATCTCTATTTTAATCTCTATCTCTATTCTATTCTCTGAGTTTTGCGGGAGCGGGCGGGAGTGTAACACATACGTTGCGGGAGCGGGCGGTAATGGTCAGAAATTCGGCGGGCGCGGGCGGGAGCGGGATGAAGAAAACAGTCCCGTGCAGGGCTCTACCCCACACCATAACCCCCCCTCCTCCACCAAACAACCCCACACCATAACCCCCCCTCCTCCACCAAACAACCCCACGCCATCACCCCCCCTCCACCAAACTTTACACTCAGCACAATGCAGTCAGGCAAGTACAGTTCTCCTGGCAACCGCCAAACCCAGACTCGCCCATCGGATTGCGTTCAGCTATGTCCATCTTAAACCAGCTAAGACCAGCTAAGACCAGCTATGTCCATCTTAAACCAGCTAAGACCAGCTAAGACCAGCTATGTCCATCTTAAACCTCCGAAGAGCAGCTCGGGCTGGTTTAGCTGTTGTCTTCAGCAGGCAGCAGCATGTGTGTGAATGTGTGTGTGTGTGTGTTGCTCGTACTCGATGAAGTACATCTCTCCGTTCTCCGTGAAGGCCGTCTCCCAGTTGTCCGGCAGCGGCCCGAGCG
>CM040835.1:327248-342248 GCA_022828995.1 Vimba vimba
GTAAGATTATGCTTACACTCCTCTCACCGCCTGATTTATGAAGCTGTGCGTACCTTTGAAATCCAGGTGTACGCAATACCTGCCCTTGATAAATGCCGCGGCTGAAAATGATCGTCATTAGAATAACACGCCCCTATATATTCAAGTCTCCGCTTCCCCCACGCCCTCATTTTACGCCATGGACACACGGAAGACGGCAAAAAAGAGAAACTTCTTTTTCTCTTTCACTTCTGTTTGGATGAGCAAATGACCTATCACAATGCATTATTTTACAGCACGTGTTTTGAAACAATTAGCATTTAATTTCGTATCACCTCACATGTATTGGGGTGTACAATAGTGATGATGATGTGATGTGGAGTACCATTCATTCACATTAATAATTGCATGACAATTTTTAATATTCTTCTTATTATTATGATTTTTATTATTAATGACGCTTATTGTTATTTAGAAGAAGAATGTCGTTATTATTATTATTTGTATTATTATTATTATTTAAAAGAAGAAGAATGTCATTTTTATTATTTTGTCAGTCTGAATTATTTTTTGGTCATTGAAAGCCTTTCATTACTGAACCCAGTCCATGCGCACCTGCCGGGCCTAACCCTGGCCTAACCATCGTTTCAAAGAATAGTACAACGGCGAGCGCGTTGAGTAGCGGAGCCAGGCGAAAGTATTTAACAAGGCTTGAAACGTCAGGTAAAGCGCACAGGATCGCAACTGAAGGAATACATATGCCTACAAATCAAATGCTTTGGTAAAGTCACACAAATTAAATACTGAAGTCCATGTTGCACAAAAATAAACACTGAAGTTTATAATTACTATGCTGTTGTTTTTTTACAGTGGGTCATAATATATCATATCTTTTAGTTTGTCAGTGCGTTTTGTGGTGTTAGGAATTGTTTTTCTGCGCATTTCCACACTAACTTTCGCACCTCCTGAGCTGGCGTAGGATTTGAGCGTGCCGTACGCCAACGTCCATATTGATAAATCTCAAAGTCACAGTGGTTTTGGGTGTACGCCAGGTGTACGCTGAAAATTTGGTGTACGCACTTTTGATAAATGAAGGCCAATCACTCTCACTCACACTCACTCCCAATCACTCTCACTCACTCACACTCACTCACAATCACTCTCACTCACTCTCACTCACTCACACTCACTCCCAATCACTCTCACTCACTCACTCTCACTCTCACTCACTCCCAATCACTCTCACTCACTCTCACTCACACTCACTCCCAATCACTCTCACTCACTCACACTCACTCACACTCCCAATCACTCTCACTCACACTCACTCCAAATCACTCTCACTCACATTCACTCTCTCACACTCCCAATCACTCTCACTCACTCTCAATCACTCTCACTCACACTCACTCCCAATCACTCTCACTCACACTCAATCACTCTCACTCACACTCACTCCCAATCACTCTCACTCACACTCACTCTCTCACACTCCCAATCACTCTCACTCACTCTCAATCACTCTCACTCACTCCCAATCACTCTCACTCACTCTCAATCACTCTCACTCACACTCACTCCAAATCACTCTCACTCACTCTCAATCACTCTCACTCACACTCACTCCCAATCACTCTCACTAACACTCAATCACTCTCACTCACACTCACTCCCAATCACTCTCACTCACTCTCAATCACTCACACTCACTCCCAATCACTCTCACTCACTCTCAATCACTCTCACTCACACTCACTCCAAATCACTCTCACTCACTCTCAATCACTCTCACTCACTCTCAATCACTCTCACTCACACTCAATCACTCTCACTCACACTCACTCCAAATCACTCTCACTCACACTCACTCCCAATCACTCTCACTCACTCTCAATCACTCTCACTCACACTCACTCCAAATCACTCTCACTCACACTCACTCTCACTCACTCTCAATCACTCTCACTCACTCCCAATCACTCTCACTCACACACTCACTCTCTCACACTCACTCCCAATCACTCTCACTCTCACTCACTCCCAATCACTCTCACTCACACACTCACTCTCTCACACTCACTCCCAATCACTCTTACTCTCACTCACTCTCAATCACTCTCACTCACAATTTTTTCAATTCAATTCAAATTAGCTTTGACTGTGTAACACAATGTTGCCAAAGCATCAACATATTATATATAAATAATAAAACAGACAAACAATATATATATATATATATGTATGTATAGATCATGTCATATGTAGCATAGTAAATATAAAACAATAGATAAATAAACACAATCTATCCTAATAAATGAATAAATACAGTGGGTCTCTCTAGAGAATTAGCTGACTCTGGCGTTGTGAATAGCTAACACATATTTAGCCACTAGTGCAGCTGTACTATCATCTTCTCCGAGTAAGAAGGACATTTTCTCAGTGTCACTCAGTTCAAAGAACGATGGAATCAAGACTTCAAATCTGGGCAGAAAGGCTTCTCTTATACTGGAGTATTTAGAGCAGAAGAGCAGAAAGTGTTCCTCATCCTCGATGTGCTGTAGATCACAGTGTCTACAGATCCTCTGCTCTCTCTCTCTGTCCACACACACACACACACACACACACACACACACACACACACACACACACACACACACACACACACACACACACACACACACACACACACACTCACACACACTCACACACACACTCACACACACACTCACACTCACACTCCTCTGCTCTCTCTCTGTCCATGTTAGTCTACGTCTTCCTCTCTCTATCTCTAGATCATGGTCACTCAATCTGTATTTGGAGAGGATTTGTCTTTCTTTAAAATGTTTAATAAATAGATAACTGGCCAATTTAGTGGTTCTATTGAGGGTCGAGTAACATTGGAGTTTATTTTGGAGGTCAAAATGTGCTTTTAGTGATTCATCATGAGTGTCTTTTAGATTTCTGTGGATTTCTTTAACAATAGTTTTGGGGTTTTAGCTGTAGTTGATGGGGAGTATATTCTGATGGACGAGTTGAAGAGCGAGTGTGTTCAGAGGATGAGGTTCTGCTGAGGTCTCATTGGCGAGGAGGGCTTTATATTGCACTGACTCTGGGTCAGACTGATGGAGATGATGCCAGAACTGAACACATCTATTCTGGATCTCGATGTTCAGCGGGTACAAGCCCAGCTCAGCCCTGCAGGCGGCAGTGGACGTGTTTCTGTGAACCCCGAGAATATTTTTGGCAATTTCCAATTGTAGTTTTTCTACTGGTGTTTTATCCCAATTTTTAAAATTTAGTACTGGTCCCCACATTTCACTCACTCACTCTCACTCTCACACACTCACACGCTCACTCAAACAAACACACTCCCACTCACTCACACTGTCACTCTCACACACACTCAAACACACTCACTCACACTCTCACTCTCACACTCACACACAGCTGAAGCACTCACACACCATCATATGTCCCAATCTCTAGCAGTCCTCCACGCCGATGCAGCTCCAGGAAATCCTCCACTGACAGGAAGTTGTAATCCACACCATGAAGCTCGCGGCCTCGAGGGCGACGGGTCGTACCTGCAGGAGCAACAAACACAAGAACTCCAGTTAAAACACTGACTCCAGAACTCTGGAGAACTCGAGAGAACTCAGGGGAGAACTCAGTGGAGAACTCAGGGGAGAACTCGGGAGAACTCGGGAGAACTCAGTGGAGAACTCAGGGGAGAACTCAGTGGAGAACTCAGTGGAGAACTCAGTGGAGAACTCAGGGAAGAACTCAGAGAAGAACTCAGGGAAGAACTCAGGGAAGAACTCAGGGGAGAACTCAGTGGAGAACTCAGGGGAGAACTCGGGAGAACTCAGGGGAGAACTCAGGGGAGAACTCGGGAGAACTCAGTGGAGAACTCAGTGGAGAACTCAGTGGAGAACTCAGGGGAGAACTCGGGAGAACTCGGGAGAACTCAGGGGAGAACTCAGGGGAGAACTCAGTGGAGAACTCAGTGGAGAACTCAGGGAAGAACTCAGGGAAGAACTCAGGGGAGAACTCAGGGGAGAACTCAGGGGAGAACTCGGGAGAACTCGGGAGAACTCAGGGGAGAACTCAGGGGAGAACTCAGTGGAGAACTCAGTGGAGAACTCAGTGGAGAACTCAGTGGAGAACTCAGTGGAGAACTCAGGGAAGAACTCAGGGAAGAACTCAGGGAAGAACTCAGGGAAGAACTCAGGGGAGAACTCAGGGAAGAACTCAGGGGAGAACTCAGGGGAGAACTCAGGGGAGAACTCGGGAGAACTCAGGGGAGAACTCAGTGGAGAACTCAGTGGAGAACTCAGTGGAGAACTCAGGGAAGAACTCAGGGAAGAACTCAGGGGAGAACTCAGGGGAGAACTCAGGGGAGAACTCAGGGGAGAACTCAGGGGAGAACTCGGGAGAACTCAGGGGAGAACTCAGTGGAGAACTCAGTGGAGAACTCGGGGGAGAACTCGGGGGAGAACTCGGGGGAGAACTCGGGAGAACTCAGGGGAGAACTCAGTAGAGAACTCAGGGGAGAACTCAGGGGAGAACTCAGGGGAGAACTCGGGAGAACTCAGGGGAGAACTCAGTGGAGAACTCAGGGGAGAACTCAGGGGAGAACTCAGGGAAGAACTCAGGGAAGAACTCAGGGGAGAACTCAGGGGAGAACTCAGGGGAGAACTCAGGGGAGAACTCGGGAGAACTCAGTGGAGAACTCAGGGGAGAACTCAGGGGAGAACTCAGGGGAGAACTCAGGGGAGAACTCAGTGGAGAACTCAGTGGAGAACTCAGGGGAGAACTCAGGGGAGAACTCAGGGGAGAACTCAGGGGAGAACTCAGGGGAGAACTCGGGAGAACTCAGTGAAGAACTCAGTGAAGAACTCAGTGAAGAACTCAGTGGAGAACTCAGTGGAGAACTCAGTGGAGAACTCAGTGGAGAACTCAGTGGAGAACTCAGTGGAGAACTCGGGAGATCTCAATGTCTCCGTCTAAGGCTAGATTCGCCATGCACACACACACACACACACACACACACACACAGACGTCATCACGGCTGAATACACTCACACTCTTGTGTTGTTCTGACAGTAATAAACCCCATTGATAGAGTTACATCACATTCAAATACATTATGATTCACTTCAACTGACAAGTCTTCAATCTGCTGCATCATGACAATAGAAAGAGAAGACATTAATGGATGTGGACAGACATGTTTAAGTGACCAACAACACACCGAACCTCCACAGCGGTTTCCATGCACTTCACAGAGTGTGTTTCAGTACGGTCTTGTGCTGGATATTACACTAAACATCCTTCCAGCTGAGACTGACTACTGACGCTTTATTGAGGATCATCAATCATCAAACACATGCTTGTAAAGCCTTGTAGATTATAAGCAGACAAAAAATAATCATGATAGAAACATGACTGTCCACTGATTTATCACTGCACCTTTAAACCTTCTGCGTCACGACAGGAGAGCGTAAGTCACACTGGGGTTAGAAGTGTCTCACCAATACAGAATCAGATACAGAAATATGTTAAATAGACAAGCACGCATATACACAAATGTCTGGACTCCTCCCACCACCTACTCCAGCCAATCAGAGAGCAGCCACATTGTGCTAACCAATCACAGCACGTTCTAGTTTCAACCAATCATGTGGTTCAGGGCGAGAACAGGGTCAAGGCCTGATATCATAAGAATGTGTACACACACACACACACACACACACACACACACAGAAAGCCTAAACTGTGTCCCTTCAGGGCCTCCATAGAACACGTTATTCTTTTCCCATGCCTTTCCGAATCAGGTATTGGTCTCCGGGCTCATCCCGACATCTTAACTCGCACACAACAGCTGTCATTCATGCTTTACATCTACAGTTCAAATTAATAATCACTGGCATATTTCATAAATCTTGAGTGAGAGCAGCGTGTGCTTCCCTCTGCTGGACAAACACAGAACACTATAGTCAAAGTCAGCAGGATATTAATCGCAGTTCAGTTAGTAACATGAAGCAAAACAAAAAATACAAGTGAAATACAAGTGAAATCAAAATATGACTAATTAATGCAGTGATATTATTAGTGTTATTACTCGCTTATACACAGAGAATTAATTAATAACTGGTTATTGTTACCAATCAAAAGAAATCAGTGTAAACAAAACCCCTCTTAGCACTGCAGAAGTGCCGTTTAGATGTGATGTTAATGCATTTACACTGCAATTACAATAATGTTATGAGATTAATGTTTTAAATGTAAAACTCTGAACAAAGAAATATGAAATGTCAGAATAAATGAAATAATATGCCTACTTTTAAATGGGAAACTAATCCAGCCGGTAGGTGGCAGAAAGTCTCTGAGTCACTGAATCATTCAGCCGATTCATTCAGGAACAAGTTTTTATGAATATCTCAGTGAATCATTGATTTCCCCGAATCATTCAAACACACGGATTCATTCAGACACCGCCGTGTGTTGATCGGAGAAGCACAACCCTTCTGCTTCGCTTAGAAACCTTTTCATTGGCGAAATAGAGCGAAAACATCAATATTGACAATGTCAAGTCTAAAATATAATTTAATATTAACTTTGTTTATTGAACTGTTAAATAAAATCACATTTGCAATCGTGCTGATATTCTGAAAAACAGCACTCTTGCCCTTGTCATATTGCTTACAACTATAAAAACAATTTACATTTTCTTTTATATATACAGGTCCTTCTCAATAAATTAGCATATTGTGATAAAGTTCATTATTTTCCATAATGTAATGATAAAAATTAAACTTTCATATATTTTAGATTCATTGCACACCAACTGAAATATTTCAGGTCTTTTATTGTTTTAATACTGATGATTTTGGCATACAGCTCATGAAAACCCAAAATTCCTATCTCAATAAATTAGCATATCATGAAAAGGTTCTCTAAACGAGCTATTAACCTAATCATCTGAATCAACTAATTAACTCTAAACACCTGCAAAAGATTCCTGAGGCTTTTAAAAACTCCCAGCCTGGTTCATATCTCAAAACCGCAATCATGGGTAAGACTGCTGACCAGAAGGCCATCATTGACACCCTCAAGCAAGAGGGTAAGACACAGAAAGAGATTTCTGAACGAATAGGCTGTTCCCAGAGTGCTGTATCAAGGCACCTCAGTGGGAAGTCTGTGGGAAGGAAAAAGTGTGGCAAAAAACGCTGCACAACGAGAAGAGGTGACCGGACCCTGAGGAAGATTGTGGAGAAGGACCGATTCCAGACCTTGGGGGACCTGCGGAAGCAGTGGACTGAGTCTGGAGTAGAAACATCCAGAGCCACCGTGCACAGGCGTGTGCAGGAGATGGGCTACAGGTGCCGCATTCCCCAGGTCAAGCCACTTTTGAACCAGAAACAGCGGCAGAAGCGCCTGACCTGGGCTACAGAGAAGCAGCACTGGACTTTTGGACAAATTTTGCATGTCATTCGGAAATCAAGGTGCCAGAGTCTGGAGGAAGACTGGGGAGAAGGAAATGCCAAAATGCCTGAAGTCCAGTGTCAAGTACCCACAGTCAGTGATGGTCTGGGGTGCCATGTCAGCTGCTGGTGTTGGTCCACTGTGTTTTATCAAGGGCAGGGTCAATGCAGCTAGCTATCAGGAGATTTTGGAGCACTTCATGCTTCCATCTGCTGAAAAGCTTTATGGAGATGAAGATTTCATTTTTCAGCACGACCTGGCACCTGCTCACAGTGCCAAAACCACTGGTAAATGGTTTACTGACCATGGTATTACTGTGCTCAATTGGCCTGCCAACTCTCCTGACCTGAACCCCATAGAGAATCTGTGGGATATTGTGAAGAGAAAGTTGAGAGACGCAAGACCCAACACTCTGGATGAGCTTAAGGCCGCTATCGAAGCATCCTGGGCCTCCATAACACCTCAGCAGTGCCACAGGCTGATTGCCTCCATGCCACGCCGCACTGAAACAGTCATTTCTGCAAAAGGATTCCCGACACAAGTATTGAGTGCATAACTGAACATAATTATTTGAAGGTTGACTTTTTTTGTATTAAAAACACTTTTCTTTTATTGGTCGGATGAAATATGCTAATTTATTGAGATTTCATCTGGATCTGTTGTTTATGGATCATGTAAGTATGTCTTATTTATAGTTGTGTTTTCTATTAACAGTTCCAATTATAAGCTTTATGTAGTTGCTATGATGTAAACGAAGGGCAAAGCTTTGCCTCCGCTAGCCTGCTAACTAACATTACAGTGTTGATGAAGTGTTTACTGGAGCATTTGTAAGACTGTTCATCGCCCCTTAAGGGGAATTATCCATGTTTTTGTGATTGATTACTGTTTGAATTACCATAGTTTTCTGACAAATATGATTAAATGGTAGACAACACAGCGTATCTATAAGAAAATTCCAACAACAACAACAAAAAAACACACACCACTCTGAAACGTCCAGTAAAATCTGTGCTTGCAAAGTCCGTTCATGAAATCCGTTTAGCACAATCCTCTTGTTGGTCAACATTGTCAGGGTCTGAATCGGCTCGAAATGGTTCAAAATCGAAGCCATCATCATGTTGCTGTCAAACAATGGTGCAGTTTTGTTTTTTCGCAAAATGATGTGATTTCAGTGCCGTTGTTAGGATGAATGATTAAACATTTGGTCTTAAAAATGATGTTGTAACTCATGGAAAGGTCATGGAGATTCACTGGTCAGAGTGAGTGTGAACCCTGAATTACCTTGCTTAGGGCACATGCAGTGATCTGTGTCATAATAAAGATATCCAATATGAATACTGTTGAGGTGTTATTGTATAAAATGCATCTTGCAATCAGCGTTCTCTCTGTTGTTTGTCTACGGGCTCCCGTATCTCAACATACAACCCAACAACACTGAAGAAAGCCACGATTATTCAGGGCAAATATCAAAGAAACAGAGCCAAAAGATAGGCTAAGCAATCAAGCTGAGATCTAATGTCATCATCTCTGTGTTAACGTGAACAACAGGCTGAAGCTCGTCCTGATACGTGAAACCTGTCGTCTGCCGGCTGTCACTGCGGATCATTGTGTGTCTGAACATCTGCTGCTCCACAGCCCATGATGACGGTGTGTGTTCACCAATCCTGTGCTTCACTACAGTCACACCATCAGCTCTCAGACACGCATGCTTACACCTCTTTTACTGCTGGAAATTAAAATGCACTACTTTCATCTTCATCATCATCATCATCATCATCAGATTGAATGGGTTCCATAAAACAACAGTGAGAATGTGACCTGAGAAAACAGAATTGGAGAGAGATTATTGAACAAATAGATAATGTTATAACTAATGTTTGTTATGCTAGAGTAACGTAGAGATCCAGTCAGAACGGTGTTTAAGGTTACAGATCAGTGATCTCATGAATGTACTGCGATAACTTGACCAACTTCAACCCTAACTCAACTCAACCAGAGGTTCAGAGATAAAGATCTGATTGTGATCTTTTTTTTCTTTCTGGTGAAATAAATAAATAAATAAATAAATAAATAGATAAATAGTGATGAATGTCAATGAACAATGTGAACATTAATGTTGCTGCCTCTATTATTACTATTAATAACTTCATTATTATTATTAATATTATTTAACCCATTACAATACCTTGTCTTTTTTCTCTCTTTTTATATGTATAGGCTGTATAGCCTATATTGTCTTTTTGTATAATATGTTTAATTATATTCTGCAGAGTTGTTTACAAGGTTCTATTATTGTTGTCACTGTTTTTCTCTCTCATTTCTTTTCTTATTTTTCTAGTTTTAAGCCTAATAACATCTGGCAAAGGGAACAATTAAAACTAGCTTTCGGGCAAATATGGGTACATTTACATTCACGAATGTTGATTAATGCACACTGTCCCTTTTTTAAATAAATAAATGGGAAAAAAAGAAAAAAATGAGTACAACTTGACCTGTTTGGTTTCTAGACGTTGCTCTTCGATGTTTTTGCTCTGTTTGTTTGATGAGACCGGAGACAAGTGCAGTTCACACACCTGTGTAATGGAGTGCAGATCACGAAACTGTTGCGTTTCATATGTGACGGGCTCTGTGTAAAACAAGCATGCCAATAAAGTACTTTGAAACTGAATCAAGCCCTGAATTGTGTGGGTTTATTGAGGAAATCTCTCCATGATTGGACACAGATAAAACAAACAGGAACAATGAAGAGGTGCTTCAGAACAGACACACACTGGCAGCCGAGACGCTTTAATGGGATTGTGGGAATGAGCTGGAACCCTAACCCAGCTGGAAGGAAGAGAGCAGAACAGTGTCCATTAATTATTTACAGTATTTCACACAGATTTAAATAAATGAATAAAGATAAAAATGAGGAAGTAGAGAGGAAGAGGTGATGAGGACGAGAGAGAGTCAGATCACATGATCCAAACGAGTCAGATCACATGATCCAAACGAGTCAGATCACATGATCCAAACATTGATGAGGACGAGAGAGTCAGATCACATGATCCAAACATTGATGAGGACGAGAGAGAGTCAGATCACATGATCCAAACGAGTCAGATCACATGATCCAAACGAGTCAGATCACATGATCCAAACATTGATGAGGACGAGAGAGTCAGATCACATGATCCAAACGAGTCAGATCACATGATCCAAACGTTGATGAGGACGAGAGAGAGTCAGATCACATGATCCAAACGTTGATGAGGACGAGAGAGTCAGATCACATGATCCAAACATTGATGAGGACGAGAGAGTCAGATCACATGATCCAAACGTTGATGAGGACCAGAGAGAGTCGGATCACATGATCCAAACGTTGATGAGGACGAGAGAGTCAGATCACATGATCCAAACATTGATGAGGACGAGAGAGTCAGATCACATGATCCAAACATTGATGAGGACGAGAGAGTCAGATCACATGATCCAAACATTGATGAGGACGAGAGAGAGTCAGATCACATGATCCAAACGTTGATGAGGACCAGAGAGAGTCGGATCACATGATCCAAACGAGTCAGATCACATGATCCAAACGTTGATGAGGACGAGAGAGAGTCAGATCACATGATCCAAACGTTGATGAGGACCAGAGAGAGTCGGATCACATGATCCAAACGAGTCAGATCACATGATCCAAACGTTGATGAGGACGAGAGAGAGTCAGATCACATGATCCAAACGTTGGTGAGGACGAGAGAGAGTCAGATCACATGATCCAAACGAGTCAGATCACATGATCCAAACGTTGATGAGGACGAAAGAGAGTCAGATCACATGATCCAAACGAGTCAGATCACATGATCCAAACGTTGATGAGGACGAGAGAGAGTCAGATCACATGATCCAAACGAGTCAGATCACATGATCCAAACGTTGATGAGGACGAGAGAGAGTCAGATCACATGATCCAAACGTTGATGAGGACGAGAGAGAGTCAGATCACATGATCCAAACGTTGGTGAGGACGAAAGTCAGATCACATGATCCAAACGAGTCAGATCACATGATCCAAACATTGATGAGGACGAGAGAGTCAGATCACATGATCCAAACGAGTCAGATCACATGATCCAAACGTTGATGAGGACGAGAGAGAGTCAGATCACATGATCCAAACGTCGCTGGAAGAGGCGATGACCAGAATCAGAGAGTCGTTTACTACAATATGGTTATTTTTCTAGGAAATTCAACTCCTAAATGTTCTTTTTATTTCATAACCATGTAGAAATGTATATTTTTCTTTCCAATAATCTAGAGATCAGTTTGACATTTCTTCCACTGCTCTGTAAACACTCGCATCCTGTCCTTCATTCTCAGGAAATCAAGTGTCTTCATAATCTTTCATCAGTTCGCAACATTTGCTTCGCCTCTGAAACAACGATCATTTTCGGTGATGTTCAAAATAATCTCACACACACTCACACACACACACACACTCACACACACACACACACACGCAGTCTCGCATGCAGTCTCACACTCACACACATGCAGTCTTGCAGTCTCACACTCACACTCACACTCTCACACGCAGTCTTGCAGTCTCACACTCACACACACACTCTCACACGCAGTCTCGCATGCAGTCTCACACTCACACACACTCTTACATGCAGTCTTGCAGTCTCACACACACACACACACTCTCACACGCAGTCTCGCATGCAGTCTCACACTCACACACACTCTTACATGCAGTCTTGCAGTCTCACACACACACACACACACTCTCACACGCAGTCTTGCAGTCTCACACTCACACACACACTCTCACACGCAGTCTCGCATGCAGTCTCACACTCACACACACACTCTTACACGCAGTCTCGCATGCAGTCTCACACTCACACACACACTCTCACACGCAGTCTCGCATGCAGTCTCACACTCACACACACACTCTCACACGCAGTCTCGCATGCAGTCTCACACTCACACACACACTCTCACACGCAGTCTCGCATGCAGTCTCACACTCACACTCTCACACGCAGTCTTGCAGTCTCACACTCACACACACTCTCACACGCAGTCTTGCAGTCTCACACTCACACTCTCACACGCAGTCTCGCATGCAGTCTCACACTCACACTCTCACACGCAGTCTTGCAGTCTCACACTCACACACACTCTCACACGCAGTCTTGCAGTCTCACACTCACACTCTCACACGCAGTCTCGCATGCAGTCTCACACTCACACACACACTCTTACATGCAGTCTCGCATGCAGTCTCACACTCACACACACTCTCTCACGCAGTCTCGCATGCAGTCTCACACTCACACACACACTCTCACACGCAGTCTCGCATGCAGTCTCACACTCACACTCTCACACGCAGTCTTGCAGTCTCACACTCACACACACTCTCACACGCAGTCTCGCATGCAGTCTCACACTCACACACACTCTCACGCAGTCTCGCATGCAGTCTCACACTCACACACACATTCTCACACGCAGTCTCGCATGCAGTCTCACACTCACACACACACTCTCACACGCAGTCTCGCATGCAGTCTCACACTCACACACACACTCTTACATGCAGTCTTGCAGTCTCACACACACACACACACTCTCACACGCAGTCTTGCAGTCTCTCACACTCTCACACGCAGTCTCGCATGGACTCTCACACTCACACTCTCACACGCAGTCTTGCAGTCTCACACACACACACTCTCACACGCAGTCTTGCATGCAGTCTCACACTCACACACACACTCTCACACGCAGTCTTGCAGTCTCACACACACACTCTCACACGCAGTCTCGCATGCAGTCTCACACTCACACACACTCTCACACGCAGTCTTGCAGTCTCACACTCACACTCACACTCTCACACGCAGTCTTGCAGTCTCACACACACACACTCTCACACGCAGTCTCGCATGCAGTCTCACACTCACACACACACTCTTACATGCAGTCTTGCAGTCTCTCACACACACTCTCACACGCAGTCTCGCATGGACTCTCACACACACACTCTCACACACAGTCTCGCATGGAGTCTCACACTCACACACACTCTCACACGCAGTCTTGCATGCAGTCTCACACTCACACACACACTCTCACACGCAGTCTTGCAGTCTCACACACACACTCTCACACGCAGTCTCGCATGCAGTCTCACACTCACACACACTCTTACATGCAGTCTTGCAGTCTCACACACACACACACACACTCTCACACGCAGTCTCGCATGCAGTCTCACACTCACACACACACTCTCACACGCAGTCTCGCATGCAGTCTCACACTCACACACACACTCTCACACGCAGTCTTGCAGTCTCACAATCACACACACACTCTCACACGCAGTCTCGCATGCAGTCTCACACTCACACACACACTCTCACACGCAGTCTTGCAGTCTCACACTCACACACACACACTCTCACACGCAGTCTTGCATGCAGTCTCACACTCACACTCACACACACTCTCACACGCAGTCTTGCATGCAGTCTCACACTCACACTCTCACACGCAGTCTTGCAGTCTCACACTCACACACACACTCTCACACGCAGTCTCGCATGCAGTCTCACACTCACACACACACTCTTACATGCAGTCTTGCAGTCTCACACACACACACACTCTCACACAGTCTCGCATGGAGTCTCACACTCACACACACTCTCACACGCAGTCTTGCAGTCTCTCACACACACACTCTCACACGCACTCTCGCATGCAGTCTCACACTCACACACACTCTTACATGCAGTCTTGCAGTCTCACACACACACACACTCTCACATGCAGTCTTGCAGTCTCACACACACACACACACTCTCACACGCAGTCTTGCAGTCTCTCACACACACACTCTCACACGCACTCTCGCATGCAGTCTCACACTCACACACACTCTTACATGCAGTCTTGCAGTCTCACACACACACACACTCTCACATGCAGTCTTGCAGTCTCACACTCACACACACTCTTACATGCAGTCTTGCAGTCTCACACACACACACACTCTCACATGCAGTCTTGCAGTCTCACACACACACACACACTCTCACATGCAGTCTTGCAGTCTCACACTCACACACACTCTCACGCAGTCTCGCATGCAGTCTTACACACACACACACTCTTACATGCAGTCTTGCAGTCTCACACACACACACACTCTCACACACAGTCTCGCATGCAGTCTCACATTCACACACACTCTTACATGCAGTCTTGCAGTCTCACACACACACACACTCTCACATGCAGTCTTGCAGTCTCACACACACACACACACTCTCACATGCAGTCTTGCAGTCTCACACTCACACACACTCTCACGCAGTCTCGCATGCAGTCTTACACTCACACACACACTCTTACATGCAGTCTTGCAGTCTCTCACACACACACTCTCACACGCACTCTCGCATGTAGTCTCACACTCACACACACTCTCACACGCAGTCTTGCAGTCTTACACACACACAC
>CM040835.1:349748-412248 GCA_022828995.1 Vimba vimba
TAATGCTTTTGTTTTAAATTGACTAAAGGCTAAACTAAAAATGAAAATAAAAACAAAAGCACAAACTAACTATATTAGCCTGCGTTTGATTAGCCCATTATAATGGCCACGCTCATAAAAATATACTTGTAGGTTTAAAGTTCCACATACGGCACATTAATCGTCTCCAGCAACAAATATTTTAGCTGTAGTGGCAGTGGCACCTATTTGCGTCTAATTCTTCTGTACCACCTTTTGAAGTCAGTCAAATTGTAACCAGTATTTGAAACACGAGCAAACCACGATCTTCTTTTTAAATGTTTACTTCAAAAACATAAAACAAAACTGTTACATAGACATGGTACGCACGGTCAAAAAACTGTGTTGCTTCCAACGTCTCTAACTTCAAAACTGAAACAAAATACATCCAATCGCTTGCGTTATGACGTAGTGCGATCTGATTGGAAGCTCAAAATAATTAAATATAATTAGATCTAAACATTACTAAATATGCATTTTAAACCAAAAAATACTTATGAATTTTCATGAAATATTTTCTTATTATTTTTACTAAATTATTATTTCAGATGAACTAATCCCCATGTGGCTCTTACATTACCCGGCCCCTAATTGGTTAGGCAGGAAGACTAAGCAATTATAAACTTAAACACTGAGAGCCAAACAATTTCTAAATGTCCATAAACTATCAACTTGTTTCTTCTTTCTTCACTCTTCAGACATCGCCTCTTCCAACAAGCACAGTTTGTTTACAGGCCTTTCCAGAGTGTTGGTCTTGGTCTTTATCTTCACTCTTCGTACTGTTCCATTGGAATCCGGCAACGTTTCAACTACCTTTCCCATGAGCCAGGAGTTCCGTGGGGAAGAACTATCCACTAGTAACACAACATCTCCTGTCATGAAGTTTCTTCTTGGCTTTAGCCATTTCTGGCGTTCCTGAAGAAGTGGAAGGTATTCACGCGTCCATCTAGTCCAAAATAAATCCACAAGATATTGAACTTGCTTCCATCTCTTTCTTGTGTACATGTCATCTTTGCTGAAAATCCCTGGAGGCATGTTGGGTTGAGATTTCAACAGCAGTAAATGATTGGGTGTTAGAGGTTCTACGTCATTCACATCATCTGAAACAGATGTAAGCGGCCTACCGTTGATGATGCTTTCGACCTCACACATTATTGTCAGAAGACAATCATCGTTCACTGCTTGTTCTTTCAGAAGGGAGTTAAGGATTCTTCGCACAGTCCGAATTTGTCTTTCCCAAACCCCGCCTTGGTGCGAAGCAGCTGGGCTATTGAATATCCACTTTATTCCCTTTGGTTGCAAGGCCTTTTCAATCTTGTCATTATCCAGCCGTTGAATGGCTTCTCTCAACTCTCTTTCAGCGGCCACAAAATTTGTGCCGTTGTCAGAACGCATGATGGTAACTTGACCTCTCCTGCACATAAAGCGACGAATTGCATTAATGCAAGAGTCTGTGTCAAGGCTATCTGCAACTTCGATGTGCACCGCTCTGAGAGTGAGACAAGTGAACATCACGCCATACCTTTTGACTGTACTCCGGCCCCGCTTGACATCAAACGGCCCGAAGAAATCAACACCGGTATTTGTGAAAGGAGGCTTATCTGGCAAGAGCCTATCTTCAGGCAGGTTTGCCATCTTTTGTTCACCAACCTTTCCATTAATCCTGCGACACACTGTACATTTGTTGATTATCTTTCGAACTGCAGAATTGGCTTGTGGGATCCAGTACCTGCATCTCAGTTGTGCCAAGACATAACTGCGTCCGCAGTGTCCTGTTCTTTGGTGTATATCTCTCAAAACCAATGTAGCAACTCTGCTGTGCTTTGAAATAATTGCTGGATGTTTAGCGTTTTCTGGCATGGCAGACTTGTTGAGTCTTCCGCCAACCCTTAACGTGCCATCTTGAAGAATCGGATCCAATTTAAACAGCTGACTGCTGCGACTGAGCTGTTTACCTTTCTCCAGTACTTTGATTTCTTCTCCAAACTGCTGTCTTTGACTGAATTTGATTATTTCCGATTCTGCGACAACCAGATCATCCAAAGTAAGCGATTTCTTTTCTGTTGCTTTGAATTTCTTCATTTGTTGTTCTAATTTTGATCTTGCTTTTTCAGGGTCTTTTTCAGTTTCCCTGATTTTTCTTGATATTTCCTTTCTTTCCTCTTTCAGTTTCCACAGATTTTCCTTCACCTTTAAAATCCAGGCCACTGATCTTTTTAGTTTATGCAAGTCTGAGTAATAGCTGATCAGTTTGTCGATTGGTTCCATATTTTCTTCAACCTTGATCATGTTGACTGTAGCTCCATTCTTGACTTCCGGATCATTTTGAAGGCTTTCCTTTCTTCGCACAGGCTGTTCCGACCAATCACATTCATTGTTCAGCAAGAACTCCGGCCCATTGATCCAGGTTCCTCCTTGTGTCAAACTTTTAGCTTTCAGGCCCCTGCTGGCTTGATCTGCAGGATTTTCCGTTGTTCTGACATACTTCCATTGTGATGGCTTGGTTGCTTCTCGAATCAACGAGATTCTGTTCGCAACGAAGGTTTTGAAACGAGCAGTTTCACTGTCAATATATCTGAGCACAGTAGTACTGTCTGTCCAAAAAATTGATTGTTGCAATGGAACTTGAAGCTCTTGATGTAACATCCGGTCTATTTTGACAGCGACAACTGCTGCGGTCAACTCGAGTCTGGGAATGGTGACCAGTTTGAGTGGAGCCACTCTTGCCTTCCCCATGAGGAATGCACAATGCTTCTCACCTTGGCTATTCTCTAGCAGCAGATAAGACACAGTGCCGTATGCAGACTCAGAAGCGTCTGAAAAATGATGTAACTGTGCTGCTGTAGTGCATCCAAAATCTGTAGGCTTCAAACACCTGCTCACATGGAAGGTAGAGAGATGACTGACATCTTCAATCCATCTTTTCCAAACTTCAGCGTGTTTTCCGCCAATGTTCTCGTCCCATCCATATTGTTCTTTACAAAGATCTTTCAGCAGGAGTTTAGCGGGCAAGATGACCGGAGCCAAAAAACCAAGGGGGTCGTAGACAGAATTCACGACTGATAAAATGCCTCTTCTGGTCATCGGCTTGTCTTGCAGCTTCATACTGTAAGTGAAAGTATCAGTTTCTGTGTCCCACTGTACACCGAGGGTCCTCTCGACTGGCAAAGCGTCATGTCTTAGATCAAGGTCTTTCACTTCACTGGCTCTATGCACTTCAGGGATTGTCATTAACACCTTCCTGTTATTGCTCATCCACTTTGTTAAAGTGAATCCTCCGCTGGCACACAGGGTACGAAGATCTTTAGCCAGGGTCACTGCATCTTCTTCTTTAGCTACACTCTTCAGACAGTCATCTACGTAGAAGTTATGCAGAACTGTCTGGACAGCTTCTGGAGATACATCAGCCTTGTGATCTTCAGCAGTTCTTTTTAGTGCATATGAGGCAACACTTGGTGAAGAAGTGGCTCCGAAGAGGTGCACAGTCATTCGGAATTCCTCCACAGGCTCGTTCAACTTGCCGTTGGGCCACCAAAGAAAACGGAGTAGGTCTGCGTCACGCTCCAGCACCTTGACCTGATAAAACATCGACTCGATGTCTGCCATTATAGCTACTGGCTCTTCACGAAATCTTAAAAGCACACCAACTAACGTGTTGGTTAAGTCAGGTCCTTGAAGCAGTTCGCTATTCAGAGACCTATCCTGAAACGAAGCTGTGCAGTCGAAGACCACCCGCAACTTTTGTTTCTTCGGGTGATACACCCCATGATGTGGTATGTAAAACAGCCTGTTGTCGTCACGGTTCAGCTGATGGACTGGAACTTGGACAGCGTAACCTTTTTCAATGATGGTCTCCATGAAGCTCTTGTACTCTTCAAAAAATTCAGGATTCTTCTTGAACTTTCTAAGCAAACTGGCTATGCGCTGTTCTGCCACACAACGGTTATTTGGCATTTGGAGCTTCTCATTTCTTAGTGGCAGTCCAATGCTGTAATGCCCGTTCTCAAAAATTGTGGTTTTCTGCACAGACTGCAAAAACTGTTTGTCTTCACAAGACATCTCCTCTCGGTCATCGTAATTACGCTCTGGAAAATCAGTGTTATACTGTTGGACCAGCAGCTTCTCAATATCCATCACAGAAATTCTGTTTACTGAAAAGGTAGGCGCTTTATTCATTGCATCATTCAGTTCCTTTCTTACAGGCCCATTCACAACCCAGCCAACGGCAGTCTTCACAGCATAAGGGCCTCCATCCTCAGCATTAATAACATGCCATGGTTCCATTGCTCTTGAACAGTTAGCTCCAATAAGCAGGCCTACATCAGCTTCTATCTCTGGCAAGCGTACTTCATTGAGATAAGGCCACTTCTGGATATCTGACCTTTTAGGTATGTTCTCGACGTGAACAGGTATGTTGCTATGAGTAAACACCTTAGGTAGATCAATGAACTTGGTATCTTCCAGCCCACACACTTCCAGGTCTGATATGACGAAACTGTTCATGAGCTTCTGTTCTCCTGATTTGTCTTGACCCATGGTGCTAAGAAGTATTCGTGTCGGTTTCCCTTTAATGTTTAGTTTCCTTTGCAGGTCTTCTGTGCAGAACGTTGCTGTGCTTCCCGGGTCCAGAAAGGCGTATGTTTCAACACACTTGTCACTCCTTTTTGATTTTATCTTCACCGGTACTATTGACAGCACACATTCTGCTTCTCCGGCCCCTGTGAGGCTACAGGACTCTTGCAAAATAGAAACTTGAGCACAAGATACTTCACTTCCATGACGACCATCTTTCTTTTCAGGTGAGACAGAACCTTCTTCCTTTATTATGTGCAGAATGTCTGGATGTTTTAAAGCACACTCTTTACACTCAATTCTTCTTTTGCAGAATTTGCTAAGATGACCCGGAACTAAGCATCCAAAACACAAGCCCTTCAGTTTTAAGAAATCCACACGTTCCTTATGTGGTTGGTGTTTGATTTTGCTGCATGAGGCAAGGGTATGTGATTGCTGGCAGTACAAACACGGCTTCTCAAAGGCACTCACAGTTTTAATTGAATTTGCTGGCTTAACATGCGTTTCTTGAGGCCCTTTGCTTTCTGTGAAAACATTTGTTGCGAAACTGCTTCCACGGACCTCTCTCTTTCCTTGAGGCTTTTCTTTTTGGTCAATCTTTCCACTTGAGATTGGGCGGCTGTCTGAGATATTTCCAAAGAGGGGATCCATCGCTATTCTAGCTTGGCGGTCTATGTAACTCACCAAATCAGCAAACCTTGCTCTTCTGCCTCTTCGCTCTTTTATGTCATAAGCTTCAGCACGCCAACGTTCTTTCAGTTTATATGGTAACTTAGACACCACTGTACGTAAGTTGGTTGGGTTATCCATCTCCTCTAAAAATTCGATGTCTTCCATAGTATTGCGACATCCAATCAAAAACATTGCATAGGCGCTCAATGCTTTCCCATCATCAGATTTCACTTGAGGCCATTTGAGTGCTTTGTCAATGTACGCACTGGCAATTCGTAATTCATCCCCATAGTGCTTATGAAGTAGTCGCTTCGCCTCGCAGTAGCCTTTGTTTGGCATCATATGAGCACAGCTGCGAACAAGCTCTTGAGGTTCACCGGCCGTAAATTGTTCCAAGAAGTACAATTTGTCTTGATCATTGCTGGTTTTCTGCTCTATTGCATGCTCAAACGCCCTCATGAAAGATTTGTATTGTAGCGCATCACCCTTGAACACAGGAATGTCCTTGGTTGGTAGATGAGATAGCTGCTGTTGTTTTACTAGTAGCTCAGTGATTACATTCTGTTTTTGCATAACCGCTATTATGTCATCACCTCTGTTAGATTGAGCATTGGACACATAATTGGAGACCGGTTGAGATTGATGTATTCGGGAGTGCTGAGTTTGTGGTTGAACATGAACGTTTGTATTAGCTTGCTGTGGAAGCAAAATGCTAGTTCTTTCCTTCACGTGTCCACCTTGTAGCTTTTGTACTGCCGAATAGCTACTTAAACCATCTTCAGATCTTTCATACTCTTTAAGCACCCTTAATTTTGCTTTACTCTCAGCTAACGCAGTTTCCAGCACTAACTCTTCCTTTTCAGCTTTGATTTTAGCTGCTTCAAACTCAAGCTGCTGCATTTTCTTTAGTGCTGCAGCACGTTCGAGCAGGGCTGCATGTTCTGCTTCCTGTCTAGCTCTTGCTGACGATACTCGTGACACAGCTGAGGTGCGACTGATTTGTGATCCACGTGTGCTGGCATGTGACATCACTGACCCCCACTTGTGAAACACTGTCATTTGGTTTAACAGTTTCTTGCAGATAATCAACCACATTTTCTTCTTGCAGCACCTTTTCCACTGGCAGTATGGGTTCATACTCAGCTGCAATCCAATTTTTTGTAGTTTTCATAAATCCTCTAATTACTGCCATTTTAGGTTCAAACCAGATCTCCTGATCAGCTGTTTTTTCATCTTCAGTCAAAAGATTTGCAACTTCGTTGTTGAGACGATTAAACTCATTTAGTGATGTTGCAAAGTCATTTTCCATCATGTTTTTCACCCTTTGTAAATTTTGAGCATCTCTCATCATTGATTCCAACTCCTTTTTTTTGCTTGTCAGAGTTCCTAATGTTCTTCTTCTCAGTGCAATGCACCTCTGCAATCTCTCTTCTAATGCCTTCTCTGTCAGCTTATGTGACCTTCCCTTTTTCATTGTATCCTCAATACATCTTTGTTCATCTTCCTCAGCCATCTTACAAATAGCAGAGTTAATGCTTTAGTTGTATGCAAACGTTTCAAACACTTTCTTCAGGTACTTTTCTAGATAAACCGAGTGCAAAACAACTTCTTAAAGATCGCCATAACTCCACATTGACTGAATCAGAGCTTGCAATAAGCATACGTTTTACAGGGAGAAGTTGATCTACCTTTTTTTTTTTTTTTTTTTAAACTCACTCATTATCCTCGTGCGTCCGTATCACGTCCTTTGAAGAAAAAAGTCCTCACTTTGGCGCGCAGCGTTACTTCTCTGTTGACTGACAGGTCGACCAACCGTTAGCTGCCGATTGGTGCATGTCGATCCGTCGCGGGTCTCTTGAGCAAAACTGACCCGGTTCTGTGTCTTGTTTGTAGCGCTAAAGTCCAATCCGCTGCTTCTTCGACAACAAGCTAACCACGTCCTCCTCGTTATCCAGGTAATCCAGCGCCGTTATTAGCGAGTTTTTTGACTATGTAGTGGCAGTGGCACCTATTTGCGTCTAATTCTTCTGTACCACCTTTTGAAGTCAGTCAAATTGTAACCAGTATTTGAAACACGAGCAAACCACGATCTTCTTTTTAAATGTTTACTTCAAAAACATAAAACAAAACTGTTACATAGACATGGTACGCACGGTCAAAAAACTGTGTTGCTTCCAACGTCTCTAACTTCAAAACTGAAACAAAATACATCCAATCGCTTGCGTTATGACGTAGTGCGATCTGATTGGAAGCTCAAAATAATTAAATATAATTAGATCTAAACATTACTAAATATGCATTTTAAACCAAAAAATACTTATGAATTTTCATGAAATATTTTCTTATTATTTTTACTAAATTATTATTTCAGATGAACTAATCCCCATGTGGCTCTTACATTAGCAATATGTATATATTTCTCGAATTATTGCGCTACTTTTCTGCTTTGCTCCGCCTGCTTAGCGCTCGCTCACGGAAGCTTGAACATCAGCGCAGATTCTCCCGCAGAAGCTCGTCGTCTCCTGACAGAGAAGTGGACATGTCTGACTCTCTGACGTTTACAGATGGAGAATATCCCTGTGACCTGAAGAGCGTGAGGAGAGCAGCACACCTCAAACACACTCGACAGCGCCAGTGTTTCTCTGTCAGTCAGCAACACTCTCAGTCAGAGCATCAGACGAGCTGCTTTAAACCTGATAACTATAACTTACCATTTTGAAGCCCTTAATCTAACATGTTAATATAAGCTTGTGTCGTGCTCAGGATGGATTGTGCTGTACTTTCACTGCACAGCTCACACTGTGTCCTCCGCTGATTTCAGATGTGCTCGTATCAAACTACTGTATCGATATAAACGGTATTGCCTCATTCCTTATCGTTTCTAAAAAATATATCGATATACCGTCCAGCCCTATTACAGTGTAAACCCCACAACTTTAACTGGTCAAATAAACTGACCTGTATGAGGAGTAATTCAACACTTGTGGCTGTTTCATTAGAATGAAATAAATTAATGTGAATTTAAGTGATCAAACGTAGGCTAACTGTCACAAAGTTCAGGTTCAGGACAGAAGCAGGCGAACGTGAAACGTAACTTTAATCGTAAAATATATAAACAACAAAACAAAAGGAGTGGCAGCACCGACCACAGCATATAAGCATAATAAAAACAGCAAGGTAATAACGTTAATAAAACTAGAACATTAGCTCATCCGTGAACATGATTTCTGCCTCAGTCCCGTCGGATCGCTCTCAGTGAAGACGACAATTCCCATGATTCACGCTCACTCACGCCGTCCTCACGCTGCTACTGCAGGACGCGAAACTTACACACTGTGCCTTTAATGTTGCATTCTCAGCAAATGTTTTAAAATGAGGAAACTATGAAAGAACATACAGTATCTCTGACAATATCAACTCACCGAAGAACCTATGCCTGAAAAATTAATAAACAATTAACTAGATGAAGTGAGACATGATAAAGGGGTCTCTACCATATAATCAGAGTTTTTACCCTAAACGACATTTAATCACAACAAGAGACGAATCACACAACATTTGACTGCTTGTTTTCTGCAATGTCTCCAAACACACAAGGCAAGGAAAGTTTATTTATAGCACATTTCATACAAACACATAAAACACACTCCCACTGACGGAAGCGCCGGAGAAGAGCCGGAGAATAGCCGGAGAAGAGCCGGAGAATAGCCGGAGAATAGCCGGAGAAGAGCCGGAGAATAGCCGGAGAATAGCCGGAGAAGAGCCGGAGAATAGCCGGAGAATAGCCGGAGAATAGCCGGAGAAGAGCCGGAGAAGAGCCGGAGAACCGCCCTCGGCACGAGCTGTTTCACTCCTCAATGAGGCGATCGAGTCAATAATTCAACAACTCACTTATTAAGACTGACATAATGATGTAACCTGCAGAAAGAAAAGTTTGAAGAGAATCTTGCTATAAGTTATTTCAAGTTAAAGTGTTAACATGTTTATAGTCTTACACGTCAGTTCATTACAACACGTGTGTTCACAGAGAAGCCATTAGGCCTGGAGCCGGATAAGAAGAGTGAATGTGAGTCATTAAAGCTGATGAGTCCCATAGACCCCTGCAATGCAGTGACACACACACACACACACACACACACACACACACACACACACAGTCTCTCACACACATACACATAATGGCGACCACTATGCTTCCCAGTGTCGTTTCCTGAGAAGTTAGTTAGTTAGTTAGTTAGTATACTTTATTGTCATTTTTCAGGAGAATTGTCTTGGACTCAAAGCTGCATTAGTACACAACACACACACATTAGTACACAACATATACACACACACAAACCAAAAAGAAAGAAGTTAAAAAAAAAATGACTACATTACTACATCTTGCTATTTAACATATTAATAAATACAGGAATAAATGATTTTTTGTAATGGTTACTCTTACACAGTGGGACTCTATACCGTCTCCCTGATGGCAGAAGCTGATAGGCCTACATTGGAAATAAAACATGGCTTGAATCACTCACTATTGTCTGTGCATTTTTAAAAATCAGCGATTCGTAAATTGATTAAAGTGATGAGTACTCTTTGAGAAACACTTTCCTCATGCCCCCCTCTTCACAAGCTCCGCCCCTCATCAGCCCTCTTCACAAGCTCCGCCCCTCACCAGCCTCATGCCCCCCTCTTCACAAGCTCCGCCCCTCATCAGCCCTCTTCACAAGCTCCGCCCCTCACCAGCCTCATGCCCCCCTCTTCACAAGCTCCGCCCCTCACCAGCCTCATGCCCCCCTCTTCACAAGCTCCGCCCCTCACCAGCCCTCTTCACAAGCTCCGCCCCTCACCATCCTCATGCCCCTCTCTTCACAAGCCCCGCCCCTCACCAGCCTCATGCCCCTCTCTTCACAAGCCCCGCCCCTCACCAGCCTCATGCCCCTCTCTTCACAAGCTCCGCCCCTCACCAGCCTCATGCCCCTCTTCACAAGCTCCGCCCCTCACAGCCCCATGCCCCCCTCTTCACAAGCTCCGCCCCTCACCAGCCTCATGCCCCTCTTCACAAGCTCCGCCCCTCACCAGCATCATGCCCCTCTCTTCACAAGCTCCGCCCCTCACCAGCCTCATGCCCCTCTTCACAAGCTCCGCCCCTCACCAACATCATGCCCCTCCCTCTTCACAAGCTCCGCCCCTCACCAGCCTCATGCCCCTCCCTCTTCACAAGCTCCGCCCCTCACCAGCCTCAGGCTCTTCCTCTGATTGCGCTGTTTTTCTCTCTCACCATTATATTGGTGGATCTCAGTGTGTCGCTTCTTCACTGCAGCTGCTACTTCACTGTGAAAAGAGTCTCTGTGCAACACTGGGCCATCCTGGATAAGCTGTGTGTGTGTGTGTGTGTGTGTGTGTGTGTGTGTGTGTGTGTGTGTGTGTGTGTGTGTGTGTGTGTGTGTGTGAGACTGAGATTGAAAGCAAAGAACCAAGAGCCATCTGTCCTTTATGAGCTGGACGTGGAAGAGATTCAACTCCATTTGCTCCTCGTCTCTGTCCGGAACACATCATGTCAAAATATTGAGCCTGGACACAAACTATCCGTCGATATCTCCGATATCATTTTCCACTAGATTCATCTCTCGTGTCTCAAGAGCCCTGAGATGCTCATAATAACCAATCGATATCTGATTGAAATATGGGTCTCCTTACACGGACAAAAACATCTCCAAGTGCAGGAATACTAATACTATTATACAAGAGTATTACACCGTCTCCTAACCAGATGCCACGCCACAGACCAATCACAGCCAATCAGAAGAGCCTGTGGGCGGAGTCTCTATGAAATCGCACCGCACCGCACCGCACTTGCAACCAAATGGATAAATAATCAAATTTATAAATGACAACATTTTAACATTATTAAAAATACAAGCTGAGTGAGTGAATCCCTGTCACTGAATACACTGGTTAGATCAGTTCTGTTTCCTTTCATTTTTCAAGGTCTGAGGAGAATTATACATTGACTCTTATAGTACGGCTATAAACTATATTCAAACTAATAATAAATGATTTTAACATTAAATAACGCACATAATAAGTCCCTGAGATTATCATTGTCCTCCTCTAGAGCTGCACGATTCTGGATCAACGGATAGAGATTACGATTCTCCCAGGATTCTGAACAGACAACTAAACAAAATAACATACAAGTTACTAGAGGTTCTAACAAAATATTAACTGATGCAAACTATTTAAAAAATATCTAATTAATATTTTTTTTAAAAATTGGTTTGAATGAATGATTCAATGACTTCAATTAATTCAAGGATTAACTGTATTTTTATCACTACTGTAGACATCAGTGTTTATATCTGGACTACAGTCTTTTCTCCAGCACTTCTGTGATAATCTGAGTGATTGTAAGACAGAAATAATGATGCTGTGATGTTGAAAAGACTGTTAGTGAAGCTGTTTCACATCTCTTCATGTCGACGGCTCTCTCTGGACCAGAACACACATCTGAGTGTTCCTGTGATCACAGGGTTAGTAGACAGAGCAGAGTCGCTGTCACTGAGGAGTGAGATCACTGGTGTTTGAGTCCAGATCGCCGTCTTGTAACAGCGCTCATATTTATTCAGTATGTTCCAGCTTTAGGACAAAAGCTCTGATTAACATGGAAAAGACGTGTTTTATCTGGTTAGAATGTGTTTATTGGATTATTCTGAAAGAAAAAAGCTACAAGACACATCATGTAGAGATATTTTTCAAAATTAAATTTGGTTTAAAGGATCTGCGACAAAATGGTTCCATAATTTGGTTCCATAATTAGACTTGTTGGTGCCTTTAAAAGGAAGAGTTGTCAATGAGATTGAGAGATCAGCCAGTAACTACTTCAACTTGAGTCAAAGCTGTCACATGACTTTACACAGAGCACACGAGTCATGTGACTACCTTTAATCCTGGGTGAACATTTCCTTAAAGTCAATAATATTTCCTTAAACACAATAAACCATACTTTCCCATATGCAAACCCAAATATGGCCACACTTGAAATAAGTCCAAAGAAATGTTGAGTACTCAAATGTATACTCATTCAAGACACATGAATCTAACTATGACTCATAATATCTCTTTTTGTATTTCAATGCAACAGTCAAACTCAGATCCTGCTGAACATCAGTGTTAGTCCTCAAGCTCTGAGGAAAACTGCAGACTATACAGTTGTGATCCAAATTATTCACTCCCCACTGCAAATCAGGTTTATTAGCTAAATGTATTGGCACATGTTGAGCTGTTTGCAATGAACAAATCAAACAAAAGTAATTGAAATAGCTCAACACAACAAATGTTTCCCCAAATTCAACTAAAATGCAAATTTGAATAACTTCTGCAGTCTCAATTGGGGTTGAATAAGTTTGATAACAACTGTACATACACACATTAGTTTTTAATAAAGCGCGTGATTCTTATGAATTATTCTTATGACAGCCATATTTTATTAACTTACACTCTTCTCATTAAATGATGGCAGGCACATGATTTATCACTGACAGTTCCAGTGAATCACCGGTTCAAAGTATCGTCACAAATCTTAAAGGAGAAGTTCACTTTTAAAAAAACTTTTGCTGATAATTTACTCACCCCCATGTCATCCAAGATGTCCATGTCTGTCTTTCTTCAGTCGAAAAGAAATTAAGGTTTTTGATGAAAACATTCCAGGATTTCCCCCCATATTATGGACTCCAATGGGACCCAAACGGTTCAAGGTCCAAATGACAGTTTCAGTGCAGCTTCAAAGGGCTTTAAACGATACCAGACGATGAATAAGGGTCTTATCTAGCGAAACGATCGGTCATTTCAAAAATAAATAAAAAAGTTTAAGTTTTATAAGCACAAATGTTCGCCTTGCTCTGTTCTGTGATGCGCGTTCGTGACGTCACGTAATACGCAATTACGTTGAAAAGGTCACGCTTGAAAAATTTCTGTCCTGAAGAAAATGTTCTTTTTGGCTTTTTAATATTAAAACACGAAATGGGCATTTTAAACGATAAACTGACACAAATACATTTGAAAATGTGTATATGGTCCTCCTTCCGCACATTTGTAAACACGTCAAGCGTGACCTTTTCAACGTAATTGCGTATTACGTGACGTCACGAACGCGCATCACAGAACAGAGCAAGGCGAACATTTGTGCTTATAAAACTTAAACTTTTTTATTTATTTTTGAAATGACCGATCGTTTCGCTAGATAAGACCCTTATTCATCGTCTGGTATCGTTTAAAGCCCTTTGAAGCTGCACTGAAACTGTCATTTGGACCTTGAACCGTTTGGGTCCCATTGGAGTCCATAATATGGGGGGAAATCCTGGAATGTTTTCATCAAAAACCTTAATTTCTTTTCGACTGAAGAAAGACAGACATGGACATCTTGGATGACATGGGGGTGAGTAAATTATCAGCAAAAGTTTTTTTAAAAGTGAACTTCTCCTTTAAAGGTGCAATAGGCTATCTGGGAAATGCTAACTTTAGCCTGCTAGCTCTGAAAGCATACAATCCCACTGTCCAAAGCCACGCCTCCTCAAAACACATGAACACACACAGACCAGGGGTCTCATTTATAAAACTGTGCATAGGAACCTTACTAAAAGTGTACGTGCGCCCGAAAGCCAGAAATGGCATACACAAAAAAATATTCAGACTTATAAAACCGTTCGTACGCCAGAACCAGAATTCACTTTATAAATCCCAGTCAGTGGAAGATTGTGCACACATGCGTCTCCTCCCTGAAATAACCATATATGGAGCTTACAACGCCTAGTTTTACTATGCAGATCCTCATCTGCATATCATTTGCATATGATTATTCATCCACGTGATAACGTTTAACGGTACAAGACACATTACATTAATAAAAATCAAGTAGTTGCCAATCCTTGCCTTGTTTTTGAATACATAAATCAAATAGTGTAAAATACATTTCAGAGAAAGTTTTTCTCAATCTTTTCCACTGGCCGAATTGTATTTTTAATTGATTTATATTTTTAATGGAAACAGATATAGGCCTTAGGCATTATTTGCACAAAACTATTTTCTCAGACAATCTGGTATTATCATGATAAGCAATTCTCTCTGTGGTTAAAACATTAAAACACAGCACGCTACAGCAAAAGTGTTCAAAAGCATCGCATCCACAACAAATATTTCTATTGATTGAATATAAAAAATGTTGTAACTTCTCAGTAATGATTTCATGTTTAAGTGTTTAACTCCATTCATTTGGCATATTTAATCTAAATGTTTATATCAGAAGTAAAACATAGTTTAAATCATTATTTTATTTATTTAAACTGTTATTTGCATCAGTTTCACTAAACGGCCCAACGCGCTCGCTGGTGCGGGAGGGATGGATATTTGCTTCAAGTGATAGGCTTGGTGAGTGAAATTATATTTGTATTATCTTTCTGTATATATTTAATTTTCTTTAGATTTTCAGTCTAAAAGTGACCAAAAAGACACTTAACTCCAGCTCACCATCGGTGTCGCCAAACTGCTCCATCTCCAAAACGTTCGTACGCATGGGTCAGAGTTTGCGTGCAGGTGCGCAAATTTTCCCGTCAAGTTTGTTTTTATAAATCACAACTTATGCGTCGGAAGTGGCGTACGCCTCTCTCAGGGCCTGTTTTGTGCGTACGCAACGGTTATAAATGAGGCTCCAGAAGCCAGACGATGACACACACACACACACACACACACACACACACACACACACACACACACAACACAGCTCAACTATAACTGCTCTGTTATCTAACATTCACATTGATGTTTTGGCAGACACATTAAAATGTGTTTTTCAACATCTTGAGAGCTTTCTCAGGTCCTAGAACTAGTTCAAGGTTAGTGCTCTTTTCTCCACCTCATAATTCAAAATTCATGTATAACTTTGATATAAGGTTTTGATCCACTTCAAACGTTGACTACTGTAGTTGCACACTGAACTAAAACCCGAACCAAAACATATGCAGTAGAGTTCTGCAGGGATGAGGCATTACTGTAAGAGTTCTGTAGGGATGAGGCGTTACTGTAAGAGTTCTGCGGGAATGAGGCGTTACTGTAAGAGTTCTGCGGGATGAGGCGTTACTGTAAGAGTTCTGCGGGGATGAGGCGTTACTGTAAGAGTTCTGTAGGGATGAGGCGTTACTGTAAGAGTTCTGTAGGGATGAGGCGTTACTGTAAGAGTTCTGCAGGGATGAGGCGTTACTGTAAGAGTTCTGCGGGATGAGGCGTTACTGTAAGAGTTCTGCGGGGATGAGGCGTTACTGTAAGAGTTCTGCGGGATGAGGCGTTACTGTAAGAGTTCTGCAGGGATGAGGCGTTACTGTAAGAGTTCTGCGGGATGAGGCGTTACTGTAAGAGTTCTGCGGGGAGGGGATGAGGCGTTACTGTAAGAGTTCTGCGGGGATGAGGCGTTACTGTAAGAGTTCTGCGGGATGAGGCGTTACTGTAAGAGTTCTGCGGGGAGGGGATGAGGCGTTACTGTAAGAGTTCTGCGGGGATGAGGCGTTACTGTAAGAGTTCTGTAGGGATGAGGCGTTACTGTAAGAGTTCTGTAGGGATGAGGCGTTACTGTAAGAGTTCTGTAGGGATGAGGCGTTACTGTAAGAGTTCTGTAGGGATGAGGCGTTACTGTAAGAGTTCTGTAGGGATGAGGCGTTACTGTAAGAGTTCTGCAGGGATGAGGCGTTACTGTAAGAGTTCTGTAGGGATGAGGCGTTACTGTAAGAGTTCTGTAGGGATGAGGCGTTACTGTAAGAGTTCTGTAGGGATGAGGCGTTACTGTAAGAGTTCTGCAGGGATGAGGCGTTACTGTAAGAGTTCTGTAGGGATGAGGCATTACTGTAAGAGTTCTGTAGGGATGAGGCGTTACTGTAAGAGTTCTGTAGGGATGAGGCGTTACTGTAAGAGTTCTGCAGGGATGAGGCGTTACTGTAAGAGTTCTGTAGGGATGAGGCGTTACTGTAAGAGTTCTGTAGGGATGAGGCGTTACTGTAAGAGTTCTGCAGGGATGAGGCGTTACTGTAAGAGTTCTGCGGGATGAGGCGTTACTGTAAGAGTTCTGCGGGGATGAGGCGTTACTGTAAGAGTTCTGCGGGGAGGGGATGAGGCGTTACTGTAAGAGTTCTGCGGGGATGAGGCGTTACTGTAAGAGTTCTGCGGGGATGAGGCGTTACTGTAAGAGTTCTGTAGGGATGAGTCGTTACTGTAAGAGTTCTGTAGGGATGAGGCGTTACTGTAAGAGTTCTGTAGGGATGAGGCGTTACTGTAAGAGTTCTGTAGGGATGAGGCGTTACTGTAAGAGTTCTGTAGGGATGAGGCGTTACTGTAAGAGTTCTGCGGGGATGAGGCGTTACTGTAAGAGTTCTGCGGGGATGAGGCGTTACTATAAGAGTTCTGTAGGGATGAGGCGTTACTGTAAGAGTTCTGTGGGGATGAGGCGTTACTGTAAGAGTTCTGCGGGGATGAGGCGTTACTGTAAGTGTTCTGTAGGGATGAGGCGTTACTGTAAGAGTTCTGTAGGGATGAGGCGTTACTATAAGAGTTCTGTAGGGATGAGGCGTTACTGTAAGAGTTCTGTAGGGATGAGGCGTTACTGTAAGAGTTCTGTAGGGATGAGGCGTTACTGTAAGAGTTCTGTAGGGATGAGGCGTTACTGTAAGAGTTCTGCGGGGATGAGATGAGGGCGTTACTGTAAGAGTTCTGTAGGGATGAGGCGTTACTATAAGAGTTCTGTAGGGATGAGGCGTTACTGTAAGAGTTCTGTAGGGATGAGGCGTTACTGTAAGAGTTCTGTAGGGATGAGGCGTTACTATAAGAGTTCTGTAGGGATGAGGCGTTACTGTAAGAGTTCTGTAGGGATGAGGCGTTACTATAAGAGTTCTGTAGGGATGAGGCGTTACTATAAGAGTTCTGTAGGGATGAGGCGTTACTGTAAGAGTTCTGTAGGGATGAGGCGTTACTGTAAGAGTTCTGTAGGGATGAGGCGTTACTGTAAGAGTTCTGTAGGGATGAGGCGTTACTATAAGAGTTCTGTAGGGATGAGGCGTTACTGTAAGAGTTCTGTAGGGATGAGGCGTTACTGTAAGAGTTCTGTAGGGATGAGGCGTTACTGTAAGAGTTCTGTAGGGATGAGGCGTTACTGTAAGAGTTCTGTAGGGATGAGGCGTTACTATAAGAGTTCTGTAGGGATGAGGCGTTACTGTAAGAGTTCTGTAGGGATGAGGCGTTACTGTAAGAGTTCTGTAGGGATGAGGCGTTACTATAAGAGTTCTGTAGGGATGAGGCGTTACTGTAAGAGTTCTGTAGGGATGAGGCGTTACTGTAAGAGTTCTGTAGGGATGAGGCGTTACTGTAAGAGTTCTGTAGGGATGAGGCGTTACTGTAAGAGTTCTGTAGGGATGAGGCGTTACTGTAAGAGTTCTGTAGGGATGAGGCGTTACTGTAAGAGTTCTGTAGGGATGAGGCGTTACTGTAAGCCACTCCCGGACACCAGTTATTCCAGCACTTCCGGTTCCATTGTCCTGAAGTCAATGGGCTTTCGGTTCAACGCTCGGAGATCTGTGGTGAACTGAACTTAAGCTCAAGATATGTTCACGTTTTAATTCTACGTTATAAAATACATCAGTAATACTCTCTTGAGATTTTTTTAAGTTATTACTTGTCTTGTGGAAGGCGGATGCTAGCGAGTGACTAAATGGGAGGCAGTCAGGGAGATTAAACGTCATCGGTGGAACAGATAAACTCATCTACTCACTAGACACTTTCACAGCCTTCTTCAGTAATACAAACTATTAGAACTAGAACTTTCAGGGAAATGTTTTAAAACAAAGACTGAAAGAGTTGCCGGAAGCTTGTGATGGTGATGCCAAAGTCATGTGACCGTGGTGTAGTTCGCTTTAGGGATGAAATGGTTACTGGTTTCACAATAAACCATAATAAAATCCCCGCCACTGACGTAACTTTCCGTGTTTTCTCTGTTGATATAAGATTGATAATATCAGGGAGAAAATTATGACTATGCAACCGTCTAATATAGTATCGCATCAGGCAGTGTATTGTAGTCCCCCTGAGGAAAAATTCCATTCATTCGTTGCTATAGGAGAGGAAGAACTTTCTAAACTCATCAAATCATCTAAATCGACAACATGTATGTTAGACCCTATACCGGGGTCGGCAAGTAAATCTGGCATCGGGACAAAACATTTTTTTGCCACTAGAAAACATCAAAGACGTCAAAGGATCATTTAAGAAATTAATTGATGAAAAGTGCAACTAGAATTGCCTGTGACAGACTGTTAGTGTGACTGGACTGAGCTGTTACTCTGGGTTAAATCCTGTAGTAGGACAGTCATTAACAAAAAGCCACATTAGTGTGGCAGTGTCCGGGTTTTTACACTGGATACATTAATAAAGCAGTAGTGACACGTAACCTGGCAAGTGTCTTCATTCACCAACTTGCAACACAGACGGCCTTGCTAAAACACACACATGTGGGAGATGCGGAATGGGTAAAAATAACTCAAAAGATAAAAGAGGACTTGAATTATTAATGGCATGTTTGAGTCATGCTCTTAACGAATTATGGTTTATTTCCTTATTTGCTTGTTACACAATGGAGCCTAACTTATTGTAATAATTATTTGACGTAGCCTACTTTTACACTCAGAATTATTCCTTGGCATTCTCACGTACTAAACTGCATTATTTTTAATTGTTTGCTTGCTGGTGTAAAGTTATGCTATTCCGGCATGTGCAGAGAGATGTTAACATCTAAGCTGGTGAGAGAATGGCACTACCAAAGAGTCTAAAGAGGAAAGATGACAGCGAAAATAGAGCATACAAAGAAGATGAAAGACAACTGTGTGTTCATCCTAACTAGTGTTGTGAGTGCAAAGCCGGTGTGTCTGATCTGCAACGAAGCGATCCACACACTCTTTTGAATGTCTTTCAGAACTTTTCTAATTAAAAGCTCTCAATTCATCTCAAAATAAAACACTGCTGCAAAAACGTTCTCGTACTTTTATTTTGAAGGCAAAATCACTAAAGACAAAGTGATTGTGAGTAACTGTTGCTGTCATGACAGATCTATTTCAGAACCAGCCGCTATCAGAATAATCTGCGGCGCGGGCCGATATTAGTGCAGTCGGGCCAGTTTTGGGGTTGCCGACCACTGCCCTATACTGGCTAAGCTACTGAAAGAGACGCTTTCAGAGGTCATAGATCCTCTTCTTAATATCATTAATTCATCTTTGTCATTAGGATACATGGCCTTAATGGGTACACTTTAGGGCTGAACGATATATCGTTATCGTATCTATATCGAGATATGAACTTTCAAGATATTACTATCGAAAAAAGCAACGATATAGACGATATAGATTTCCCCTCTCCGCGCTCGCCCTGCATACAACTCTGGCAGTCACAACAAACATCAGTTTTACGAGTGCCCTTGAATGCACCGCTAAAGCCAGCGCACACACACTACCAGGGACGTGGAGGGGGCGGCGTTTCCATGGTGACGCGTCATTGCTTGTCACGTGACACACCGCAGCAGCAACAGCGCTGAATGAATGATGATCTGCTTTTATGTCATTTTTCCTTTTTTATTCAGAATATTTACAAATGTGTTAGCTATGGCATGAAATATCTGATATTCCGATTGTCAAATACATGCAAGTGGAAGTATATTGTTGTTTAAACACCTTTATAACGATCGCGTTAGTTGAGCTCTATGCACGATGGGCGCCGCCGTGTTAGTTTGTGCCGCAGACGCAGGTCAGAGAATCGGATCTGTTGGATTTACAACCTCTATGTTTACAACACGTGAATTCATCCACTTCTCCCGAAATAGTTAAAAGTAAGTGGCTGGTGAACTGGGAATAGAATAAAGTAAACACTGAAGTTACTTACACAATGTGTATCTGATATGAATAAAACGTGTCGAATTATAATGGAAAGGATTATTATTACCTCTTCCATAGACATCAGTGTGTATTTTACAAACTCTAAATGTATTGTTTTTTTAGTACTTAGTCATATCGTATTGTATCGATATCGAGATATCTGGCATGAAAATCGAGATATGAAATTTTGTCCATATCGTTCAGCCCTAATACACTTACCCTACTCGATTTTAGTGCTGCATTTGATACCATTGACCACAACATTCTTTTAAATAGACTTGAAATTTATGTTGGCATTAGTGGAATTGCACTAGCATGGTTTAAATCATACTTATCTGACCGTTATCAGTTTGTAGCAGTAAATGAAGAGATGTCTTATCGATCACAAGTTCAGTATGGCGTACCACAAGGCTCAGTACTTGGACCGCTGCTGTTCACTCTGTACATGCTACCCTTAGGAGATATCATTAGGAAACATGGCATTAGTTTTTACTGTTATGCCGATGATACTCAGCTCTATATTTCTTCACGCCCTGACGAAACTTACCAATTCACAAAATTAACGCATAGCTGATATAAAAAACTGGATGACTAGTAATTTCCTACTGCTAAATTCTGAAAAAACAGAGATTCTAATTATTGGACAAAAAACTTCCTCACGTAATAATCTAGAATACTGTCTAACACTTGATGGCTGCTCTGTTAAGTCTTCGTCGTCGGTTAGGAACCTGGGTGTGTGTGTGTGTGTGTGTGTGTCTGTGTGTGCTCTTTGATACCAATCTTTCATTTGAAAGTCACGTGTCTAATATCTGTAAAACCACATTTTTCCATCTTAAAAATATATCTAAATTACGTCATAAGCTCTCATTGACAAATGCGGAACAATTAGTTCATGCGTTCATGACCTCAAGGCTAGATTACTGTAATGCTCTACTGGGTGGTTGCCCTGCACGCTTAATAAACAAACTACAGCTGGTCCAAAACGCAGCAGCTCGAGTTCTTACCAGAACCAGGAAGTATGACCATATTAGCCCGGTTCTGTCAACACTGCACTGGCTCCCTATTAAACATCGTATAAATTTTTAAATATTACTGATTAGGCTACTTACAAATCACAAAATGGTTTAGCTCCGCAGTACTTGAGCGAGCTCTTAACGCATTATAGTCCTTCACGTCTATTGCGATCTCAAAATTCCGGCCAGTTGATAATACCTAGAATATCAAAATCGACTGCTGGTGGCAGATCCTTCTCCTATTTAGCACCAAAACTCTGGAACAGTCTTCCTAACATTGTCCGGGAAGCAGACACACTCTGTCAGTTCAAAGCTAGATTAAAGACACATCTCTTTGACCTAGCATACAAATAACACATTATAGACTTCTATAATTCAATGTTAGGCTGCATAGATTAGGTCAGCCGAAACGTGAACCCTTCCCATAAATCCTGATGTACTCGTCGTTATATCATAAGAAGAATGCCGTCTACGCTTATTAGTCTCTCTGTTTATCCCGAGGTTTACCGCAGTCCGCCGGATCCAGGCCGTATCCAGATCAGATGAAGGACCTGCGCCTCGACACACACACACACTCCAGATCTGATGAAGGACCTGCGCCTGGACACGACGACAACACAGTCCTGAAGTGTCAACTAGTCTCTCCCCTGTGAAGGCCTCCTTCCCTTTACCTCTCTACAGATAAAACGCTGTCAAAATGATTCCAGGTCACATGGTTACGCGGAAGAGACAAAAATTCTGTATTATGAATTTTTAAGGCCAGACAAGTAGGGGTGTAACGGTTAGTATATAACCGTGAGACCGACGCTTATAGTTGAACACCGTCATTAGAACTCTATAACCGCCAAAACCATGTTATTAAAATATTTTTTACAAACATTTTTTTATCAGAGAATGTTTAAATACTAATTAAAAACAATCGTTAACAGTCTGTGTCATTAATGGTCAACGTCGCTTCCAACTGTATTTGATTCTTTGCCAAGTACCAACGCAAGTTTTGTTTTCATCAGACATGATTTTTACCACTTTATTAAGTTTTTCTTTGTAGAAAACCTTTCTTTAAAGCGAATTTCATTTTGTATAAATTGTATATTAATTTTAATAAATGTTTCATCAACCAATTGCATGTATTTAATAAATAAAAAGCAAATATAGCAGACAATATAATAACCGTGACATGGAGGCGTCGGCGCGCCGCGTTCACTTGCATTGCATTGTGAACTAGAGCGCATCTCATCGTAAATTAATGAAACTCAGCGTAGGCCTATGCCTCATACATTAGCATTAAACATCTTTGCTGCATCCTTTCTAGAACAGACAAGGGCTTTCTTGCGGCTCGCATCAGCAGAGCATTGCATCGTCTATAGACAACAAAACAATCAGCGGATGGCACGGCTTTGAAATTTGGTCAAAAAACGTTGGTGGGGATGATGAGTTTTGTGATGCGGTTGTGGATGAAATAATACCCCATCCGCACATCTCTATCGATAACAACATTGAACACTACACAAATATCCTATAACTATATCCTATAATTGTCCTATAACAGTCGAAGTCGCAACGATTCAGAATCTCCTGATCAAAACACAGGTTAAAAATCACATGCATATGTAAAATAACGCGATCATCAACATTAAACAGCATATAAATCAAAACTGCCTAATACTGATGTCAAAAGTACTGACTTCGGTACCAAGTCAGTCTGAAATTTAAAAAAATGTGACGATACCAGCATTCTAGCATTTTGAGCGCTGTTGAATGGATTCTTGAACGCCTCTGATTGGCCATTGTGTTCATGCATTTAAAAGATGTCTCTGATTGGCCATTGTGTTGACGCACTCAACATGTCTGTGATTGGCTACAATGATCAACGCTTCATAAACATGTTGTCTTCACGAGCGCTTACACAGATACACACGGGAGCGTTTGAAAGCGTCTATCAGCAGATCCGTCTATCAGTGGACATATTAGGGATTCGCTGACAGAAGTCGGTACTTTTGACAACAACGCAGCTCTGTTTCTGCTGTTCTATAAGCGCCATCTACTGTCAGAGAGGATTACATTCAGTCTGTATGCCTTTCGTCAGGCCAAAAATCTGACAGAATTTGTATGCTCTGTTGTAAATGGTATTTCGGATAAAGTATCTTGAATTATTTATGGAGCAAATAAAATATCTATAATCATTTATCATTTTTGAATCACACCTTTTCTTTGAAATTGTTAAAAGGCTGAATTGTGAGGTTTATCATTTTATAAAACATCTTCTTAAAGCGTTATTTGAACATGTTGTAGGCCTACATGTTAGCAGATAAAATATTATGGTGTAAGTCACTCAATCAAAATGTTGTTCAAAATCATTGTTCAGTTTATTATTTTAATGTTTAGGCCTATGCAAACAAAAAGTGTACAGTGCAGCTAACTGTATTTGTTGTTTGTTGGTTTTAAAGTGTAAACTTTAAAAATAATAATTTTTTAAGCATTTAACTACAGCCCATTTTAACAATACCATGATAATATTCTTAAGATATGAAATTTTCATACCGTTTTACCTCTACTTTAGCTTTTGACTTCTGCCAATTGTACACTTCATAATTCATAAAAGTGGTCTTCATTTGGGAAGATTATCATGATGAACAAAACGTGAAAGAATCATAAGCTTTTGTTAGTCACAGACCTTATATTCTGCAATAATCCAAAAGCCAATGGAAAAATCACATTGGGTTTTGTTGAGGGAACCAGGGTAATGCAAATGTACTGGTTGGTTATTTACTTATTTACATTACTTTATAATATGAATACCAAGTTACTCCAGAATTAACACAAAGTCTTTTTACAGCATTCAAACTAACGATCATAAATGATTTTCTATAGCAGAATTGAGTAATAAGTAGAGGACCACGAATGCCAGAAATGCTCCCCCTGTTGGTGTAAACGAGCACAGCAGGACTGAGGCTGTAACCTGTGAGCTTTCTGCCCACATCTCATATTATTGCACTTTGTGGGCTTTTTAACACAGTTTAAAATAGGACTGTCAGGGACTAAAGGCCTCTTCTGATGTCACCCTATTAGGCTATATTTGGGATGTATTGTATGCAACATGGAAATTTAATGCATAATAATCACACTGATTTGATCAAACATGTTTATAGATAAACACTGAATGTAGGCTACTGGTTAGAGAGCCATCACTAAACTCGAATGCCAAATCCAAAACAGTAGCTGGATGAACCAACAATGTCGTATCCAACGATAAACCATGCAATTTGACAGCTGTATTTCAGATGTAATATGCGTCATGTGGAAATGCAAT
This sequence comes from Vimba vimba, assembly GCA_022828995.1. Taxonomy (NCBI): domain Eukaryota; kingdom Metazoa; phylum Chordata; class Actinopteri; order Cypriniformes; family Leuciscidae; genus Vimba; species Vimba vimba. The sequence goes on from CM040835.1 coordinate 374,279, forward strand.
AATCATCAATCATAGCCAGTGTGTTTTACCAAACCGACCTCAGTGATAAAACTGCACAGTGAACTTAAACCAGCACAGGTTCCCATGAACAACAACAACAATTCTGGTGTATCAAAATGGCTTTTCCCACACATCTGCTTCATAAATCAAGCACAATAACACTGTCACCTTCACCTTATGTTGAAAACAGTGTTTGCTAAGCCGCCTCAGCCTCTGCTAGCACAGCTTTAGGTGAAGCAGGACAGCCATTTCAAAACATCAACACAGCGTTCGCCAAACTAGCACAGCCATTAGCACACCATTCCCTAAGCTGATCACGGGGATGAACAGTCCTGATGGAGCAGCTTCTGATGTCAGGCTGAGCCGCAAATCTCGGACGATCCACAACGCGTTTCAAACGCACACATTAGTATGGCGGAGGATAAATCCACTTGCCTGGATGTCAAGCGACCGAGCACACGGTCCTCCTCTGCGATCACGCGTTAATCCTGTGTCTGTGTCCGATCGCTGCAGAAGAACCGAGTCGAACCGAGCCGAGCCGAACCGAACCGAACCGAACCGCGCGTGTGAGAGAGAACAGCGAACCCGGTGAGAGAGCGACCGGCGGCAGAATGAGGAGCACTGGAGGAGGAGGTGCAGAGGAGATCAGATGGGGGAGGGAGGGGGAGAGGGAGAGAGGGAGAGAGGGAGAGAGGGAGAGGGGGGGGGGGGCGAGCGAGAGAGGGGGGGTGGATGGAGGGAGCGAGCGAGCGAGCGAGAGAGGGGGGGGGGAGATAGAGGGGAGGAGAGAGAGAGAGAGAGAGAGAGAGAGAAAGAGAGAGAGAGAGAGAGAGAGAGAGGGAGGGAGGAGAGAGAGAGAGAGGGAGAGAGAGGGGGGGACGCTGAGCGGGATCAGGGATAACTTTGCTTTAGCAGGAAGCAGCAGCTGGGAGAACAGAGAGAGAGAGAGTGTGTGTGTGTGTGTGTGTGTGTGAGAGAGAGAGAGAGAGAGAGAGAGAGAGAGAGAGAGAGAGAGAGAGAGAGAGAGAGAGAGAGAGAGGTTGGTTTACTGCGCACCATAACAATAGCCATCTGTGGCGAGGAACCTCTGGAGGAACGAGCACCTGTTAACCGGCTCCGGGGGGGATGGGGACGAGGCCGCGCTCAAAACACAACAAAGGCGCACAAAGACACCCTCGTGGTGTACAACACTGTGTCCTCATTCCTGCATTGCTCGTGATGTGTGCAAAACAACCCTTCCATGCTGACCATACACTGACCATTCACACACTGCTTTCTCACTGGTCTGTGTTTTAGAGCATCTGAAAACATGAGCTGCCTATAAGATGGCATTTTATGCAACAAACAAAACACCCATGCTCTCTCTTCAACAGGGTTGGGTTTCTGGGCATGAAACCTACAGTAGCTAAAACATATTTTTGGGTGCCGTAGTCTCTAAACCTGTACTGACACAGCATTTTTGGCCATAGACACGTTAAAACCATGAGCTAAAGATGCTGAACAGGCTGGGACTGGTATTGGTCGACACGTGAATATCTCCTCCCCCACCCGATCGGTCTATTGTGCTTTACTCTTTACATATGCTAAACCGCTGGCCTCCACACACACAGCGGCTCCATGTATCTCTCAGATGTTGCTGTGCGCCTCCATCTTGTCCTCCATCCTCCTGCATCAACCGTGAGCATCCATGCGCTCTCCAGCTCTTAAAGGGCCAGTGCACGCCTGGAACTTTCCCACTATGCCTTCTTGATTGTTGACAAAAGATGAAAGGGAGAGTTTGCACACAAAAAATAGTTCAGTCATTATTTATTTGTTGTAAAGCCGGATGACCTTCTATCTTTTAGAAATTAAACAGAGAAATAAAAAAAGTCCATGTAATGGCAGTGAATGGCTTTTCTCAAGCTTTAGAAAAGGAGGCAAAAGTATCCTAAAATAATACCCTGTGTATTCCGGGTGTTCTGGAGGTATGTGACAGGGTTGGGCAAGAAAGAAAAGCGAAATCTTGACCTCTGTACAATAGCTATATTTCCATCCACCTATTTTTATGTGCATTTTGGGATATTGCATAAAAAATGCTGGATAGAAATGGCAAGATGCACATAAATTCTAAAAATGTGCATACATTTTTTTTTTTATCCGATAAGAACACACATTTACTGAATAAATCCCTCAAACCTCATGTGACTTTGCCTCAGCGTCAGCTGTGATTGGATAACTGGATTAACCAGCGGGCCAATGGCATCGCAGCATCTCAAATGTTGGTTTGGTGTTTCTGAAACGCCGGAGTCAAAGAGTGTAATCAGAATGATTTGGTTTAATTCCCTCCAGAAGCGTCTCTCACACGAACACCAGCATCCAAATGCAAGAGAACATGACAGCGTTTATTGTGTTTCATCTGACGCTCTGATATTTTGTGCCAACTTCCCAGGATGTGAGGATTTTGTTGGAGATTTTGATGAAAACGCTACTTTATTTCCAAATGTTTTATGTGTTATTCAAATTTTGCACATTAGTTAAATTTACAAATTTAGATGGAAATGACACACATGCACACCATTTGAGAAAAATCACATGCCTATAAAGCTCAATAAACGATGCTTGTGCAGAGGCAGAAGTCTTTAAACTCATCCTTTCCAATCACCTACAACCTGTCCGCTTGATCCGATCCCCACTCATATACTTCAGGCCATTTCTTCCTCAGTTGTAACCGCACTTAAGGTCCTTGCGCACTGAGTCCAAAATTTTCGCACAATCTGTCAATCACATTTACACACTGCCTCCGAAACTAGGATCGGGTTCAATTTTCTGCTTTTTTCACATCCGTAGCAAGCATTTTGAGAGGTGTTTTGACAATTCAGAGCCACCGTACAAGTGAGAGCCAAAATCCAGAACTGTTGAGGATTAATTGGTTCACAGAAACTGGTGGTCTTCTTTTTAATATGTAGCTCCAGTATCACTAGCAAAGCATCAAACTGAGCCTCTGACATCCTGAAGTAAACTTTGAATTGCTCTAGATAATCTCAAAGCTCCTTGATAAGGAGGTGGAACTCTCCTTCCTCTCTATGGATGGACCCAATATTTCCTCTTTACTTTTGTCTTTTTAAGAAGAGAGAGGACAACAAAATCATCCTCACTGCTTGAAGACTCCATTTTGTATTGATTTGCAAATTATTTCGCAACAGATTGATTTATACACATCAGACTAAGTGTGCAAGGTTTCTGTGCGTGATGAATTTTTAGGATGACGAATACGAAAAAACACACACGAAAATTTCAGACTGGTATCCCTTCTTCCATTCATTGCTAAAACACTTGAACGAGTCGTTTTCAAACATGTCCCTACCTTTCTTACTCAGAACAACCTCCTGGACAACAACCAGTCTGGTTTCAGCAGCGTCACTCAACTGAGACTGCCCTGCTCTCGGTTACTGAAGCTCTGAGACTCAAGAGCAGCTTTAAATTGTCAGTACTCATCTTGCTGGATCTGCCTGCTGCGTTTGACACAGTTAAACACCAGAACCTCCTGTTAACCCTCATGATGAAGGGCATCTCAGGAATGGCACTCCAGTGGTTCAAGTCTTCCCTCTCATTAGGTCCTTCAGGGTGTCGTGGAGGGGTGAGGTGTCTAAGACGCAACATCTAGCTACTGGAGTGCCTCAGAGCTCAGTGTTTGGACTGCTCTTCTCCATCTACATGACATCACTAGGATCTGTCATTCAGAAACATGATTTTTCCCATCACTGTTATCATCTAGCTACTGGAGTGCCTCAGGGCTCAGTGCTGGGACCGCTTCTCTTCTCCATCTACATGACATCACTAGATCTGTCATTCAGAAACATGATTTTTCCCATCACTGTTATCATCTAGCTACTGGAGTGCCTCAGGGCTCAGTGCTGGGACCGCTTCTCTTCTCCATCTACATGACATCACTAGATCTGTCATTCAGAAACATGATTTTTCCCATCACTGTTATCATCTAGCTACTGGAGTGCCTCAGGGCTCAGTGCTGGGACCGCTTCTCTTCTCCATCTACATGACATCACTAGATCTGTCATTCAGAAACATGATTTTTCCCATCACTGTTATCATCTAGCTACTGGAGTGCCTCAGGGCTCAGTGCTGGGACCGCTTCTCTTCTCCATCTACATGACATCACTAGATCTGTCATTCAGAAACATGATTTTTCCCATCACTGTTATCATCTAGCTACTGGAGTGCCTCAGGGCTCAGTGCTGGGACCGCTTCTCTTCTCCATCTACATGACATCACTAGATCTGTCATTCAGAAACATGATTTTTCCCATCACTGTTATCATCTAGCTACTGGAGTGCCTCAGGGCTCAGTGCTGGGACCGCTTCTCTTCTCCATCTACATGACATCACTAGATCTGTCATTCAGAAACATGATTTTTCCCATCACTGTTATCATCTAGCTACTGGAGTGCCTCAGGGCTCAGTGCTGGGACCGCTTCTCTTCTCCATCTACATGACATCACTAGATCTGTCATTCAGAAACATGATTTTTCCCATCACTGTTATCATCTAGCTACTGGAGTGCCTCAGGGCTCAGTGCTGGGACCGCTTCTCTTCTCCATCTACATGTCATCACTAGATCTGTCATTCAGAAACATGATTTTTCCCATCACTGTTATCATCTAGCTACTGGAGTGCCTCAGGGCTCAGTGCTGGGACCGCTTCTCTTCTCCATCTACATGACATCACTAGATCTGTCATTCAGAAACATGATTTTTCCCATCACTGTTATCATCTAGCTACTGGAGTGCCTCAGGGCTCAGTGCTGGGACCGCTTCTCTTCTCCATCTACATGACATCACTAGATCTGTCATTCAGAAACATGATTTTTCCCATCACTGTTATCATCTAGCTACTGGAGTGCCTCAGGGCTCAGTGCTGGGACCGCTTCTCTTCTCCATCTACATGACATCACTAGATCTGTCATTCAGAAACATGATTTTTCCCATCACTGTTATCATCTAGCTACCGGAGTGCCTCAGGGCTCAGTGCTGGGACCGCTTCTCTTCTCCATCTACATGTCATCACTAGGATCTGTCATTCAGAAACATGATTTTTCCCATCACTGTTATCATCTAGCTACTGGAGTGCCTCAGGGCTCAGTGCTGGGACCGCTTCTCTTCTCCATCTACATGACATCACTAGGATCTGTCATTCAGAAACATGATTTATCCCATCACTGTTATCATCTAGCTACTGGAGTGCCTCAGGGCTCAGTGCTGGGACCGCTTCTCTTCTCCATCTACATGACATCACTAGATCTGTCATTCAGAAACATGATTTTTCCCATCACTGTTATCATCTAGCTACTGGAGTGCCTCAGGGCTCAGTGCTGGGACCGCTTCTCTTCTCCATCTACATGTCATCACTAGATCTGTCATTCAGAAACATGATTTTTCCCATCACTGTTATCATCTAGCTACTGGAGTGCCTCAGGGCTCAGTGCTGGGACCGCTTCTCTTCTCCATCTACATGACATCACTAGGATCTGTCATTCAGAAACATGATTTTTCCCATCACTGTTATCATCTAGCTACTGGAGTGCCTCAGGGCTCAGTGCTGGGACCGCTTCTCTTCTCCATCTACATGTCATCACTAGATCTGTCATTCAGAAACATGGTTTATCCCATCACTGTTATCATCTAGCTACTGGAGTGCCTCAGGGCTCAGTGCTGGGACCGCTTCTCTTCTCCATCTACATGTCATCACTAGATCTGTCATTCAGAAACATGGTTTTTCCCATCACTGTTATCATCTAGCTACTGGAGTGCCTCAGGGCTCAGTGCTGGGACCGCTTCTCTTCTTCATCTACATGTCATCACTAGATCTGTCATTCAGAAACATGATTTTTCCCATCACTGTTATCATCTAGCTACTGGAGTGCCTCAGGGCTCAGTGCTGGGACTGCTTCTCTTCTCCATCTACATGACATCACTAGGATCAGTCATTCAGAAACATGATTTTTCCCATCACTGTTATCATCTAGCTACTGGAGTGCCTCAGGGCTCAGTGCTGGGACCGCTTCTCTTCTCCATCTACATGTCATTAGATCTGTCATTCAGAAACATGATTTTTCCCATCACTGTTATCATCTAGCTACTGGAGTGCCTCAGGGCTCAGTGCTGGGACCGCTTCTCTTCTCCATCTACATGTCATCACTAGATCTGTCATTCAGAAACATGGTTTATCCCATCACTGTTATCATCTAGCTACTGGAGTGCTTCAGGGCTCAGTGCTGGGACCGCTTCTCTTCTCCATCTACATGACATCACTAGGATCTGTCATTCAGAAACATGATTTATCCCATCACTGTTATCATCTAGCTACTGGAGTGCCTCAGGGCTCAGTGCTGGGACCGCTTCTCTTCTCCATCTACATGTCATCACTAGATCTGTCATTCAGAAACATGATTTTTCCCATCACTGTTATCATCTTGCTACTGGAGTGCCTCAGGGCTCAGTGCTGGGACCACTTCTCTTCTCCATCTACATGTCATCACTAGATCTGTCATTCAGAAACATGATTTTTCCCATCACTGTTATCATCTAGCTACTGGAGTGCCTCAGGGCTCAGTGCTGGGACCGCTTCTCTTCTCCATCTACATGACATCACTAGGATCTGTCATTCAGAAACATGATTTATCCCATCACTGTTATCATCTAGCTACTGGAGTGCCTCAGGGCTCAGTGCTGGGACCGCTTCTCTTCTCCATCTACATGTCATCACTAGATCTGTCATTCAGAAACATGATTTTTCCCATCACTGTTATCATCTAGCTACTGGAGTGCCTCAGGGCTCAGTGCTGGGACCGCTTCTCTTCTCCATCTACATGTCATCACTAGGATCTGTCATTCAGAAACATGATTTATCCCATCACTGTTATCATCTAGCTACTGGATTGCCTCAGGGCTCAGTGCTGGGACCGCTTCTCTTCTCCATCTACATGTCATCACTAGATCTGTCATTCAGAAACATGATTTTTCCCATCACTGTTATCATCTAGCTACTGGAGTGCCTCAGGGCTCAGTGCTGGGACCGCTTCTCTTCTCCATCTACATGTCATCACTAGATCTGTCATTCAGAAACATGATTTTTTCCCATCACTGTTATCATCTAGCTACTGGAGTGCCTCAGGGCTCAGTGCTGGGACCGCTTCTCTTCTCCATCTACATGTCATCACTAGATCTGTCATTCAGAAACATGATTTTTCCCATCACTGTTATCATCTAGCTACTGGAGTGCCTCAGGGCTCAGTGCTGGGACCGCTTCTCTTCTCCATCTACATGACATCACTAGGATCTGTCATTCAGAAACATGATTTATCCCATCACTGTTATCATCTAGCTACTGGAGTGCCTCAGGGCTCAGTCCTGGGACCGCTTCTCTTCTCCATCTACATGACATCACTAGGATCTGTCATTCAGAAACATGATTTTTCCCATCACTGTTATCATCTAGCTACTGGAGTGCCTCAGGGCTCAGTGCTGGGACCGCTTCTCTTCTCCATCTACATGTCATCACTAGATCTGTCATTCAGAAACATGATTTTTCCCATCACTGTTATCATCTAGCTACTGGAGTGCCTCAGGGCTCAGTGCTGGGACCGCTTCTCTTCTCCATCTACATGTCATCACTAGATCTGTCATTCAGAAACATGGTTTATCCCATCACTGTTATCATCTAGCTACTGGAGTGCCTCAGGGCTCAGTGCTGGGACCGCTTCTCTTCTCCATCTACATGTCATCACTAGATCTGTCATTCAGAAACATGATTTTTCCCATCACTGTTATCATCTAGCTACTGGAGTGCCTCAGGGCTCAGTGCTGGGACCGCTTCTCTTCTCCATCTACATGACATCACTAGGATCTGTCATTCAGAAACATGATTTATCCCATCACTGTTATCATCTAGCTACTGGAGTGCCTCAGGGCTCAGTGCTGGGACCGCTTCTCTTCTCCATCTACATGTCATCACTAGATCTGTCATTCAGAAACATGGTTTATCCCATCACTGTTATCATCTAGCTACTGGAGTGCCTCAGGGCTCAGTGCTGGGACCGCTTCTCTTCTCCATCTACATGTCATCACTAGATCTGTCATTCAGAAACATGATTTTTCCCATCACTGTTATCATCTAGCTACTGGAGTGCCTCAGGGCTCAGTGCTGTGACCGCTTCTCTTCTCCATCTACATGTCATCACTAGATCTGTCATTCAGAAACATGGTTTATCCCATCACTGTTATCATCTAGCTACTGGAGTGCCTCAGGGCTCAGTGCTGGGACTGCTTCTTTTCTCCATCTACATGACATCACTAGGATCTGTCATTCAGAAACATGGTTTTTCCCATCACTGTTATCATCTAGCTACTGGAGTGCCTCAGGGCTCAGTGCTGGGACCGCTTCTCTTCTCCATCTACATGACATCACTAGGATCTGTCATTCAGAAACATGATTTTTCCCATCACTGTTATCATCTAGCTACTGGAGTGCCTCAGGGCTCAGTGCTGGGACTGCTTCTCTTCTCCATCTACATGACATCACTAGGATCTGTCATTCAGAAACATGATTTTTCCCATCACTGTTATCATCTAGCTACTGGAGTGCCTCAGGGCTCAGTGCTGGGACCGCTTCTCTTCTCCATCTACATGTCATCACTAGATCTGTCATTCAGAAACATGATTTTTCCCATCACTGTTATCATCTAGCTACTGGAGTGCCTCAGGGCTCAGTGCTGGGACTGCTTCTCTTCTCCATCTACATGACATCACTAGGATCTGTCATTCAGAAACATGGTTTTTCCCATCACTGTTATCATCTAGCTACTGGAGTGCCTCAGGGCTCAGTGCTGGGAACGCTTCTCTTCTCCATCTACATGTCATCACTAGATCTGTCATTCAGAAACATGATTTATCCCATCACTGTTATCATCTAGCTACTGGAGTGCCTCAGGGCTCAGCTGGGACCGCTTCTCTTCTCCATCTACATGTCATCACTAGGATCTGTCATTCAGAAACATGATTTATCCCATCACTGTTATCATCTAGCTACTGGAGTGCCTCAGGGCTCAGTGCTGGGACCGCTTCTCTTCTCCATCTACATGTCATCACTAGATCTGTCATTCAGAAACATGATTTATCCGATCACTGTTATCATCTAGCTACTGGAGTGCCTCAGGGCTCAGTGCTGGGACCGCTTCTCTTCTCCATCTACATGTCATCACTAGATCTGTCATTCAGAAACATGATTTATCCCATCACTGTTGTCATCTAGCTACTGGAGTGCCTCAGGGCTCAGTGCTGGGACCGCTTCTCTTCTCCATCTACATGTCATCACTAGATCTGTCATTCAGAAACATGATTTATCCCATCACTGTTATCATCTAGCTACTGGAGTGCCTCAGGGCTCAGTGCTGGGACCGCTTCTCTTCTCCATCTACATGTCATCACTAGGATCTGTCATTCAGAAACATGATTTTTCCCATCACTGTTATCATCTAGCTACTGGAGTGCCTCAGGGCTCAGTGCTGGGACCGCTTCTCTTCTCCATCTACATGTCATCACTAGGATCTGTCATTCAGAAACATGATTTATCCCATCACTGTTATCATCTAGCTACTGGAGTGCCTCAGGGCTCAGTGCTGGGACTGCTTCTCTTCTCCATCTACATGACATCACTAGATCTGTCATTCAGAAACATGATTTTTCCCATCACTGTTATCATCTAGCTACTGGAGTGCCTCAGGGCTCAGTGCTGGGACCGCTTCTCTTCTCCATCTACATGTCATCACTAGGATATGTCATTCAGAAACATGATTTTTCCCATCACTGTTATCATCTAGCTACTGGAGTGCCTCAGGGCTCAGTGCTGGGACCGCTTCTCTTCTCCATCTACATGTCATCACTAGGATATGTCATTCAGAAACATGATTTTTCCCATCACTGTTATCATCTAGCTACTGGAGTGCCTCAGGGCTCAGTGCTGGGACCGCTTCTCTTCTCCATCTACATGACATCACTAGATCTGTCATTCAGAAACATGATTTTTCCCATCACTGTTATCATCTAGCTACCGGAGTGCCTCAGGGCTCAGTGCTGGGACCGCTTCTCTTCTCCATCTACATGTCATCACTAGGATCTGTCATTCAGAAACATGATTTTTCCCATCACTGTTATCATCTAGCTACTGGAGTGCCTCAGGGCTCAGTGCTGGGACCGCTTCTCTTCTCCATCTACATGACATCACTAGGATCTGTCATTCAGAAACATGATTTATCCCATCACTGTTATCATCTAGCTACTGGAGTGCCTCAGGGCTCAGTGCTGGGACCGCTTCTCTTCTCCATCTACATGACATCACTAGATCTGTCATTCAGAAACATGATTTTTCCCATCACTGTTATCATCTAGCTACTGGAGTGCCTCAGGGCTCAGTGCTGGGACCGCTTCTCTTCTCCATCTACATGTCATCACTAGATCTGTCATTCAGAAACATGATTTTTCCCATCACTGTTATCATCTAGCTACTGGAGTGCCTCAGGGCTCAGTGCTGGGACCGCTTCTCTTCTCCATCTACATGACATCACTAGGATCTGTCATTCAGAAACATGATTTTTCCCATCACTGTTATCATCTAGCTACTGGAGTGCCTCAGGGCTCAGTGCTGGGACCGCTTCTCTTCTCCATCTACATGTCATCACTAGATCTGTCATTCAGAAACATGGTTTATCCCATCACTGTTATCATCTAGCTACTGGAGTGCCTCAGGGCTCAGTGCTGGGACCGCTTCTCTTCTCCATCTACATGTCATCACTAGATCTGTCATTCAGAAACATGGTTTTTCCCATCACTGTTATCATCTAGCTACTGGAGTGCCTCAGGGCTCAGTGCTGGGACCGCTTCTCTTCTTCATCTACATGTCATCACTAGATCTGTCATTCAGAAACATGATTTTTCCCATCACTGTTATCATCTAGCTACTGGAGTGCCTCAGGGCTCAGTGCTGGGACTGCTTCTCTTCTCCATCTACATGACATCACTAGGATCAGTCATTCAGAAACATGATTTTTCCCATCACTGTTATCATCTAGCTACTGGAGTGCCTCAGGGCTCAGTGCTGGGACCGCTTCTCTTCTCCATCTACATGTCATCAGATCTGTCATTCAGAAACATGATTTTTCCCATCACTGTTATCATCTAGCTACTGGAGTGCCTCAGGGCTCAGTGCTGGGACCGCTTCTCTTCTCCATCTACATGTCATCACTAGATCTGTCATTCAGAAACATGGTTTATCCCATCACTGTTATCATCTAGCTACTGGAGTGCTTCAGGGCTCAGTGCTGGGACCGCTTCTCTTCTCCATCTACATGACATCACTAGGATCTGTCATTCAGAAACATGATTTATCCCATCACTGTTATCATCTAGCTACTGGAGTGCCTCAGGGCTCAGTGCTGGGACCGCTTCTCTTCTCCATCTACATGTCATCACTAGATCTGTCATTCAGAAACATGATTTTTCCCATCACTGTTATCATCTTGCTACTGGAGTGCCTCAGGGCTCAGTGCTGGGACCACTTCTCTTCTCCATCTACATGTCATCACTAGATCTGTCATTCAGAAACATGATTTTTCCCATCACTGTTATCATCTAGCTACTGGAGTGCCTCAGGGCTCAGTGCTGGGACCGCTTCTCTTCTCCATCTACATGACATCACTAGGATCTGTCATTCAGAAACATGATTTATCCCATCACTGTTATCATCTAGCTACTGGAGTGCCTCAGGGCTCAGTGCTGGGACCGCTTCTCTTCTCCATCTACATGTCATCACTAGATCTGTCATTCAGAAACATGATTTTTCCCATCACTGTTATCATCTAGCTACTGGAGTGCCTCAGGGCTCAGTGCTGGGACCGCTTCTCTTCTCCATCTACATGTCATCACTAGGATCTGTCATTCAGAAACATGATTTATCCCATCACTGTTATCATCTAGCTACTGGATTGCCTCAGGGCTCAGTGCTGGGACCGCTTCTCTTCTCCATCTACATGTCATCACTAGATCTGTCATTCAGAAACATGATTTTTCCCATCACTGTTATCATCTAGCTACTGGAGTGCCTCAGGGCTCAGTGCTGGGACCGCTTCTCTTCTCCATCTACATGTCATCACTAGATCTGTCATTCAGAAACATGATTTTTTCCCATCACTGTTATCATCTAGCTACTGGAGTGCCTCAGGGCTCAGTGCTGGGACCGCTTCTCTTCTCCATCTACATGTCATCACTAGATCTGTCATTCAGAAACATGATTTTTCCCATCACTGTTATCATCTAGCTACTGGAGTGCCTCAGGGCTCAGTGCTGGGACCGCTTCTCTTCTCCATCTACATGACATCACTAGGATCTGTCATTCAGAAACATGATTTATCCCATCACTGTTATCATCTAGCTACTGGAGTGCCTCAGGGCTCAGTCCTGGGACCGCTTCTCTTCTCCATCTACATGACATCACTAGGATCTGTCATTCAGAAACATGATTTTTCCCATCACTGTTATCATCTAGCTACTGGAGTGCCTCAGGGCTCAGTGCTGGGACCGCTTCTCTTCTCCATCTACATGTCATCACTAGATCTGTCATTCAGAAACATGATTTTTCCCATCACTGTTATCATCTAGCTACTGGAGTGCCTCAGGGCTCAGTGCTGGGACCGCTTCTCTTCTCCATCTACATGTCATCACTAGATCTGTCATTCAGAAACATGGTTTATCCCATCACTGTTATCATCTAGCTACTGGAGTGCCTCAGGGCTCAGTGCTGGGACCGCTTCTCTTCTCCATCTACATGTCATCACTAGATCTGTCATTCAGAAACATGATTTTTCCCATCACTGTTATCATCTAGCTACTGGAGTGCCTCAGGGCTCAGTGCTGGGACCGCTTCTCTTCTCCATCTACATGACATCACTAGGATCTGTCATTCAGAAACATGATTTATCCCATCACTGTTATCATCTAGCTACTGGAGTGCCACAGGGCTCAGTGCTGGGACCGCTTCTCTTCTCCATCTACATGTCATCACTAGATCTGTCATTCAGAAACATGGTTTATCCCATCACTGTTATCATCTAGCTACTGGAGTGCCTCAGGGCTCAGTGCTGGGACCGCTTCTCTTCTCCATCTACATGTCATCACTAGATCTGTCATTCAGAAACATGATTTTTCCCATCACTGTTATCATCTAGCTACTGGAGTGCCTCAGGGCTCAGTGCTGTGACCGCTTCTCTTCTCCATCTACATGTCATCACTAGATCTGTCATTCAGAAACATGGTTTATCCCATCACTGTTATCATCTAGCTACTGGAGTGCCTCAGGGCTCAGTGCTGGGACTGCTTCTCTTCTCCATCTACATGACATCACTAGGATCTGTCATTCAGAAACATGATTTTTCCCATCACTGTTATCATCTAGCTACTGGAGTGCCTCAGGGCTCAGTGCTGGGACCGCTTCTCTTCTCCATCTACATGTCATCACTAGATCTGTCATTCAGAAACATGATTTTTCCCATCACTGTTATCATCTAGCTACTGGAGTGCCTCAGGGCTCAGTGCTGGGACTGCTTCTTTTCTCCATCTACATGACATCACTAGGATCTGTCATTCAGAAACATGGTTTTTCCCATCACTGTTATCATCTAGCTACTGGAGTGCCTCAGGGCTCAGTGCTGGGACCGCTTCTCTTCTCCATCTACATGACATCACTAGGATCTGTCATTCAGAAACATGATTTTTCCCATCACTGTTATCATCTAGCTACTGGAGTGCCTCAGGGCTCAGTGCTGGGACTGCTTCTCTTCTCCATCTACATGACATCACTAGGATCTGTCATTCAGAAACATGATTTTTCCCATCACTGTTATCATCTAGCTACTGGAGTGCCTCAGGGCTCAGTGCTGGGACCGCTTCTCTTCTCCATCTACATGTCATCACTAGATCTGTCATTCAGAAACATGATTTTTCCCATCACTGTTATCATCTAGCTACTGGAGTGCCTCAGGGCTCAGTGCTGGGACTGCTTCTCTTCTCCATCTACATGACATCACTAGGATCTGTCATTCAGAAACATGGTTTTTCCCATCACTGTTATCATCTAGCTACTGGAGTGCCTCAGGGCTCAGTGCTGGGAACGCTTCTCTTCTCCATCTACATGTCATCACTAGATCTGTCATTCAGAAACATGATTTATCCCATCACTGTTATCATCTAGCTACTGGAGTGCCTCAGGGCTCAGCTGGGACCGCTTCTCTTCTCCATCTACATGTCATCACTAGGATCTGTCATTCAGAAACATGATTTATCCCATCACTGTTATCATCTAGCTACTGGAGTGCCTCAGGGCTCAGTGCTGGGACCGCTTCTCTTCTCCATCTACATGTCATCACTAGATCTGTCATTCAGAAACATGATTTATCCGATCACTGTTATCATCTAGCTACTGGAGTGCCTCAGGGCTCAGTGCTGGGACCGCTTCTCTTCTCCATCTACATGTCATCACTAGATCTGTCATTCAGAAACATGATTTATCCCATCACTGTTGTCATCTAGCTACTGGAGTGCCTCAGGGCTCAGTGCTGGGACCGCTTCTCTTCTCCATCTACATGTCATCACTAGATCTGTCATTCAGAAACATGATTTATCCCATCACTGTTATCATCTAGCTACTGGAGTGCCTCAGGGCTCAGTGCTGGGACCGCTTCTCTTCTCCATCTACATGTCATCACTAGGATCTGTCATTCAGAAACATGATTTTTCCCATCACTGTTATCATCTAGCTACTGGAGTGCCTCAGGGCTCAGTGCTGGGACCGCTTCTCTTCTCCATCTACATGTCATCACTAGGATCTGTCATTCAGAAACATGATTTATCCCATCACTGTTATCATCTAGCTACTGGAGTGCCTCAGGGCTCAGTGCTGGGACTGCTTCTCTTCTCCATCTACATGACATCACTAGATCTGTCATTCAGAAACATGATTTTTCCCATCACTGTTATCATCTAGCTACTGGAGTGCCTCAGGGCTCAGTGCTGGGACCGCTTCTCTTCTCCATCTACATGTCATCACTAGGATATGTCATTCAGAAACATGATTTTTCCCATCACTGTTATCATCTAGCTACTGGAGTGCCTCAGGGCTCAGTGCTGGGACCGCTTCTCTTCTCCATCTACATGTCATCACGAGGATATGTCATTCAGAAACATGATTTTTCCCATCACTGTTATCATCTAGCTACTGGAGTGCCTCAGGGCTCAGTGCTGGGACCGCTTCTCTTCTCCATCTACATGTCATCACTAGATCTGTCATTCAGAAACATGGTTTATCCCATCACTGTTATCATCTAGCTACTGGAGTGCCTCAGGGCTCAGTGCTGGGACCGCTTCTCTTCTCCATCTACATGTCATCACTAGGATATGTCATTCAGAAACATGATTTTTCCCATCACTGTTATCATCTAGCTACTGGAGTGCCTCAGGGCTCAGTGCTGGGACCGCTTCTCTTCTCCATCTACATGTCATCACTAGATCTGTCATTCAGAAACATGGTTTATCCCATCACTGTTATCATCTAGCTACTGGAGTGCCTCAGGGCTCAGTGCTGGGACCGCTTCTCTTCTCCATCTACATGACATCACTAGGATCTGTCATTCAGAAACATGATTTATCCCATCACTGTTATCATCTAGCTACTGGAGTGCCTCAGGGCTCAGTGCTGGGACCGCTTCTCTTCTCCATCTACATGTCATCACTAGGATCTGTCATTCAGAAACATGATTTATCCCATCACTGTTATCATCTAGCTACTGGATTGCCTCAGGGCTCAGTGCTGGGACCGCTTCTCTTCTCCATCTACATGTCATCACTAGGATCTGTCATTCAGAAACATGATTTATCCCATCACTGTTATCATCTAGCTACTGGAGTGCCTCAGGGCTCAGTGCTGGGACTGCTTCTCTTCTCCATCTACATGTCATCACTAGATCTGTCATTCAGAAACATGATTTTTCCCATCACTGTTATCATCTAGCTACTGGAGTGCCTCAGGGCTCAGTGCTGGGACCGCTTCTCTTCTCCATCTACATGACATCACTAGGATCTGTCATTCAGAAACATGATTTATCCCATCACTGTTATCATCTAGCTACTGGAGTGCCTCAGGGCTCAGTGCTGGGACCGCTTCTCTTCTCCATCTACATGACATCACTAGGATCTGTCATTCAGAAACATGATTTTTCCCATCACTGTTATCATCTAGCTACTGGAGTGCCTCAGGGCTCAGTGCTGGGACCGCTTCTCTTCTCCATCTACATGTCATCACTAGATCTGTCATTCAGAAACATGATTTTTCCCATCACTGTTATCATCTAGCTACTGGAGTGCCTCAGGGCTCAGTGCTGGGACCGCTTCTCTTCTCCATCTACATGTCATCACTAGATCTGTCATTCAGAAACATGATTTTTCCCATCACTGTTATCATCTAGCTACTGGAGTGCCTCAGGGCTCAGTGCTGGGACCGCTTCTCTTCTCCATCTACATGACATCACTAGGATCTGTCATTCAGAAACATGATTTTTCCCATCACTGTTATCATCTAGCTACTGGAGTGCCTCAGGGCTCAGTGCTGGGACCGCTTCTCTTCTCCATCTACATGTCATCACTAGATCTGTCATTCAGAAACATGATTTTTCCCATCACTGTTATCATCTAGCTACTGGAGTGCCTCAGGGCTCAGTGCTGGGACTGCTTCTTTTCTCCATCTACATGACATCACTAGGATCTGTCATTCAGAAACATGGTTTTTCCCATCACTGTTATCATCTAGCTACTGGAGTGCCTCAGGGCTCAGTGCTGGGACCGCTTCTCTTCTCCATCTACATGACATCACTAGGATCTGTCATTCAGAAACATGATTTTTCCCATCACTGTTATCATCTAGCTACTGGAGTGCCTCAGGGCTCAGGGCTGGGACTGCTTCTCTTCTCCATCTACATGACATCACTAGGATCTGTCATTCAGAAACATGATTTTTCCCATCACTGTTATCATCTAGCTACTGGAGTGCCTCAGGGCTCAGTGCTGGGACCGCTTCTCTTCTCCATCTACATGTCATCACTAGATCTGTCATTCAGAAACATGATTTTTCCCATCACTGTTATCATCTAGCTACTGGAGTGCCTCAGGGCTCAGTGCTGGGACTGCTTCTCTTCTCCATCTACATGACATCACTAGGATCTGTCATTCAGAAACATGGTTTTTCCCATCACTGTTATCATCTAGCTACTGGAGTGCCTCAGGGCTCAGTGCTGGGAACGCTTCTCTTCTCCATCTACATGTCATCACTAGATCTGTCATTCAGAAACATGATTTATCCCATCACTGTTATCATCTAGCTACTGGAGTGCCTCAGGGCTCAGCTGGGACCGCTTCTCTTCTCCATCTACATGTCATCACTAGGATCTGTCATTCAGAAACATGATTTATCCCATCACTGTTATCATCTAGCTACTGGAGTGCCTCAGGGCTCAGTGCTGGGACCGCTTCTCTTCTCCATCTACATGTCATCACTAGATCTGTCATTCAGAAACATGATTTATCCGATCACTGTTATCATCTAGCTACTGGAGTGCCTCAGGGCTCAGTGCTGGGACCGCTTCTCTTCTCCATCTACATGTCATCACTAGATCTGTCATTCAGAAACATGATTTATCCCATCACTGTTGTCATCTAGCTACTGGAGTGCCTCAGGGCTCAGTGCTGGGACCGCTTCTCTTCTCCATCTACATGTCATCACTAGATCTGTCATTCAGAAACATGATTTATCCCATCACTGTTATCATCTAGCTACTGGAGTGCCTCAGGGCTCAGTGCTGGGACCGCTTCTCTTCTCCATCTACATGTCATCACTAGGATCTGTCATTCAGAAACATGATTTTTCCCATCACTGTTATCATCTAGCTACTGGAGTGCCTCAGGGCTCAGTGCTGGGACCGCTTCTCTTCTCCATCTACATGTCATCACTAGGATCTGTCATTCAGAAACATGATTTATCCCATCACTGTTATCATCTAGCTACTGGAGTGCCTCAGGGCTCAGTGCTGGGACCGCTTCTCTTCTCCATCTACATGTCATCACTAGGATCTGTCATTCAGAAACATGATTTATCCCATCACTGTTATCATCTAGCTACTGGAGTGCCTCAGGGCTCAGTGCTGGGACTGCTTCTCTTCTCCATCTACATGACATCACTAGATCTGTCATTCAGAAACATGATTTTTCCCATCACTGTTATCATCTAGCTACTGGAGTGCCTCAGGGCTCAGTGCTGGGACCGCTTCTCTTCTCCATCTACATGTCATCACTAGGATATGTCATTCAGAAACATGATTTTTCCCATCACTGTTATCATCTAGCTACTGGAGTGCCTCAGGGCTCAGTGCTGGGACCGCTTCTCTTCTCCATCTACATGTCATCACTAGATCTGTCATTCAGAAACATGGTTTATCCCATCACTGTTATCATCTAGCTACTGGAGTGCCTCAGGGCTCAGTGCTGGGACCGCTTCTCTTCTCCATCTACATGTCATCACTAGGATATGTCATTCAGAAACATGATTTTTCCCATCACTGTTATCATCTAGCTACTGGAGTGCCTCAGGGCTCAGTGCTGGGACCGCTTCTCTTCTCCATCTACATGTCATCACTAGATCTGTCATTCAGAAACATGGTTTATCCCATCACTGTTATCATCTAGCTACTGGAGTGCCTCAGGGCTCAGTGCTGGGACCGCTTCTCTTCTCCATCTACATGACATCACTAGGATCTGTCATTCAGAAACATGATTTATCCCATCACTGTTATCATCTAGCTACTGGAGTGCCTCAGGGCTCAGTGCTGGGACCGCTTCTCTTCTCCATCTACATGACATCACTAGGATCTGTCATTCAGAAACATGATTTTTCCCATCACTGTTATCATCTAGCTACTGGAGTGCCTCAGGGCTCAGTGCTGGGACTGCTTCTCTTCTCCATCTACATGACATCACTAGGATCTGTCATTCAGAAACATGATTTTTCCCATCACTGTTATCATCTAGCTACTGGAGTGCCTCAGGGCTCAGTGCTTGGACCACTTCTCTTCTCCATCTACATGACATCACTAGGATCTGTCATTCAGAAACATGGTTTATCCCATCACTGTTATCATCTAGCTACTGGAGTGCCTCAGGGCTCAGTGCTGGGACCGCTTCTCTTCTCCATCTACATGTCATCACTAGATCTGTCATTCAGAAACATGATTTTTCCCATCACTGTTATCATCTAGCTACTGGAGTGCCTCAGGGCTCAGTGCTGGGACCGCTTCTCTTCTCCATCTACATGTCATCACTAGGATATGTCATTCAGAAACATGATTTTTCCCATCACTGTTATCATCTAGCTACTGGAGTGCCTCAGGGCTCAGTGCTGGGACCGCTTCTCTTCTCCATCTACATGTCATCACTAGATCTGTCATTCAGAAACATGATTTTTCCCATCACTGTTATCATCTAGCTACTGGAGTGCCTCAGGGCTCAGTGCTGGGACCGCTTCTCTTCTCCATCTACATGTCATCATCACTAGGATCTGTCATTCAGAAACATGATTTTTCCCATCACTGTTATCATCTAGCTACTGGAGTGCCTCAGGGCTCAGTGCTGGGACCGCTTCTCTTCTCCATCTACATGTCATCACTAGATCTGTCATTCAGAAACATGTTTTTTCCCATCACTGTTATCATCTAGCTACTGGAGTGCCTCAGGGCTCAGTGCTGGGACCGCTTCTCTTCTCCATCTACATGTCATCACTAGGATCTGTCATTAAGAAACATGATTTTTCCCATCACTGTTATCATCTAGCTACTGGAGTGCCTCAGGGCTCAGTGCTGGGACCGCTTCTCTTCTCCATCTACATGTCATCACTAGATCTGTCATTCAGAAACATGATTTTTCCCATCACTGTTATCATCTAGCTACTGGAGTGCCTCAGGGCTCAGTGCTGGGACCGCTTCTCTTCTCCATCTACATGTCATCACTAGGATCTGTCATTAAGAAACATGATTTATCCCATCACTGTTATCATCTAGCTACTGGAGTGCCTCAGGGCTCAGTGCTGGGACCGCTTCTCTTCTCCATCTACATGTCATCACTAGGATCTGTCATTCAGAAACATGATTTATCCCATCACTGTTATCATCTAGCTACTGGAGTGCCTCAGGGCTCAGTGCTGGGACCGCTTCTCTTCTCCATCTACATGTCATCACTAGATCTGTCATTCAGAAACATGATTTTTCCCATCACTGTTATCATCTAGCTACTGGAGTGCCTCAGGGCTCAGTGCTGGGACCGCTTCTCTTCTCCATCTACATGTCATCACTAGGATCTGTCATTAAGAAACATGATTTATCCCATCACTGTTATCATCTAGCTACTGGAGTGCCTCAGGGCTCAGTGCTGGGACCGCTTCTCTTCTCCATCTACATGTCATCACTAGATCTGTCATTCAGAAACATGATTTTTCCCATCACTGTTATCATCTAGCTACTGGAGTGCCTCAGGGCTCAGTGCTGGGACCGCTTCTCTTCTCCATCTACATGTCATCACTAGGATCTGTCATTAAGAAACATGATTTTTCCCATCACTGTTATCATCTAGCTACTGGAGTGCCTCAGGGCTCAGTGCTGGGACCGCTTCTCTTCTCCATCTACATGTCATCACTAGATCTGTCATTCAGAAACATGATTTTTCCCATCACTGTTATCATCTAGCTACCGGAGTGCCTCAGGGCTCAGTGCTGGGACCGCTTCTCTTCTCCATCTACATGTCATCACTAGGATCTGTCATTAAGAAACATGATTTATCTCATCACTGTTATCATCTAGCTACTGGAGTGCCTCAGGGCTCAGTGCTGGGACCGCTTCTCTTCTCCATCTACATGTCATCACTAGATCTGTCATTCAGAAACATGATTTTTCCCATCACTGTTATCATCTAGCTACTGGAGTGCCTCAGGGCTCAGTGCTGGGACCGCTTCTCTTCTCCATCTACATGTCATCACTAGGATCTGTCATTCAGAAACATGGTTTTTCCCATCACTGTTATCATCTATTTTTTTCACTGTTATTTGTTTATTTATTTTTTTGATTATTTATTTTTTATTTTTGTCAATGTAAACCATGTAATTTATTGTATAATTTGGGGAGGTGGTGGGTCTTAGGGGGGAACATGCTGTGAATGATGTCCTGTTGAGTTTGGTCTTTTTTTTGTGCTGTTTTTCTTTTTATATGTGTTATTGTGTATTGTCATGTTTTGAGCATGTGTGGCTCTTGTTGTTATTTTCAATCAGTGATTGAAAGGACCCCCTTGAAAATGAGATGGTACATCTCAAGGGGCTATCCAAAATAAAAGAATAAAGAATAAAGAATCTAGCTACTGGAGTGCCTCAGGGCTCAGTGCTGGGACCGCTTCTCTTCTCCATCTACATGTCATCACTAGATCTGTCATTCAGAAACATGTTTTTCCCATCACTGTTATCATCTAGCTACTGGAGTGCCTCAGGGCTCAGTGCTGGGACTGCTTCTCTTCTCCATCTACATGACATCACTAGATCTGTCATTCAGAAACATGATTTTTCCCATCACTGTTATCATCTAGCTACTGGAGTGCCTCAGGGCTCAGTGCTGGGACCGCTTCTCTTCTCCATCTACATGTCATCACTAGGATATGTCATTCAGAAACATGATTTTTCCCATCACTGTTATCATCTAGCTACTGGAGTGCCTCAGGGCTCAGTGCTGGGACCGCTTCTCTTCTCCATCTACATGTCATCACTAGATCTGTCATTCAGAAACATGGTTTATCCCATCACTGTTATCATCTAGCTACTGGAGTGCCTCAGGGCTCAGTGCTGGGACCGCTTCTCTTCTCCATCTACATGACATCACTAGGATCTGTCATTCAGAAACATGATTTATCCCATCACTGTTATCATCTAGCTACTGGAGTGCCTCAGGGCTCAGTGCTGGGACCGCTTCTCTTCTCCATCTACATGACATCACTAGGATCTGTCATTCAGAAACATGATTTTTCCCATCACTGTTATCATCTAGCTACTGGAGTGCCTCAGGGCTCAGTGCTGGGACTGCTTCTCTTCTCCATCTACATGACATCACTAGGATCTGTCATTCAGAAACATGATTTTTCCCATCACTGTTATCATCTAGCTACTGGAGTGCCTCAGGGATCAGTGCTTGGACCACTTCTCTTCTCCATCTACATGACATCACTAGGATCTGTCATTCAGAAACATGGTTTATCCCATCACTGTTATCATCTAGCTACTGGAGTGCCTCAGGGCTCAGTGCTGGGACCGCTTCTCTTCTCCATCTACATGTCATCACTAGATCTGTCATTCAGAAACATGATTTTTCCCATCACTGTTATCATCTAGCTACTGGAGTGCCTCAGGGCTCAGTGCTGGGACCGCTTCTCTTCTCCATCTACATGTCATCACTAGGATATGTCATTCAGAAACATGATTTTTCCCATCACTGTTATCATCTAGCTACTGGAGTGCCTCAGGGCTCAGTGCTGGGACCGCTTCTCTTCTCCATCTACATGTCATCAGTAGATCTGTCATTCAGAAACATGATTTTTCCCATCACTGTTATCATCTAGCTACTGGAGTGCCTCAGGGCTCAGTGCTGGGACCGCTTCTCTTCTCCATCTACATGTCATCATCACTAGGATCTGTCATTCAGAAACATGATTTTTCCCATCACTGTTATCATCTAGCTACTGGAGTGCCTCAGGGCTCAGTGCTGGGACCGCTTCTCTTCTCCATCTACATGTCATCACTAGATCTGTCATTCAGAAACATGTTTTTTCCCATCACTGTTATCATCTAGCTACTGGAGTGCCTCAGGGCTCAGTGCTGGGACCGCTTCTCTTCTCCATCTACATGTCATCACTAGGATCTGTCATTAAGAAACATGATTTTTCCCATCACTGTTATCATCTAGCTACTGGAGTGCCTCAGGGCTCAGTGCTGGGACCGCTTCTCTTCTCCATCTACATGTCATCACTAGATCTGTCATTCAGAAACATGATTTTTCCCATCACTGTTATCATCTAGCTACCGGAGTGCCTCAGGGCTCAGTGCTGGGACCGCTTCTCTTCTCCATCTACATGTCATCACTAGGATCTGTCATTAAGAAACATGATTTATCCCATCACTGTTATCATCTAGCTACTGGAGTGCCTCAGGGCTCAGTGCTGGGACCGCTTCTCTTCTCCATCTACATGTCATCACTAGATCTGTCATTCAGAAACATGATTTTTCCCATCACTGTTATCATCTAGCTACTGGAGTGCCTCAGGGCTCAGTGCTGGGACCGCTTCTCTTCTCCATCTACATGTCATCACTAGGATCTGTCATTCAGAAACATGGTTTTTCCCATCACTGTTATCATCTATTTTTTTCACTGTTATTTGTTTATTTATTTTTTTGATTATTTATTTTTTATTTTTGTCAATGTAAACCATGTAATTTATTGTATAATTTGGGGAGGTGGTGGGTCTTAGGGGGGAACATGCTGTGAATGATGTCCTGTTGAGTTTGGTCTTTTTTTTGTGCTGTTTTTCTTTTTATATGTGTTATTGTGTATTGTCATGTTTTGAGCATGTGTGGCTCTTGTTGTTATTTTCAATCAGTGATTGAAAGGACCCCCTTGAAAATGAGATGGTACATCTCAAGGGGCTATCCAAAATAAAAGAATAAAGAATAAAGAATCTAGCTACTGGAGTGCCTCAGGGCTCAGTGCTGGGACCGCTTCTCTTCTCCATCTACATGTCATCACTAGATCTGTCATTCAGAAACATGTTTTTCCCATCACTGTTATCATCTAGCTACTGGAGTGCCTCAGGGCTCAGTGCTGGGACTGCTTCTCTTCTCCATCTACATGACATCACTAGATCTGTCATTCAGAAACATGATTTTTCCCATCACTGTTATCATCTAGCTACTGGAGTGCCTCAGGGCTCAGTGCTGGGACCGCTTCTCTTCTCCATCTACATGTCATCACTAGGATATGTCATTCAGAAACATGATTTTTCCCATCACTGTTATCATCTAGCTACTGGAGTGCCTCAGGGCTCAGTGCTGGGACCGCTTCTCTTCTCCATCTACATGTCATCACTAGATCTGTCATTCAGAAACATGGTTTATCCCATCACTGTTATCATCTAGCTACTGGAGTGCCTCAGGGCTCAGTGCTGGGACCGCTTCTCTTCTCCATCTACATGACATCACTAGGATCTGTCATTCAGAAACATGATTTATCCCATCACTGTTATCATCTAGCTACTGGAGTGCCTCAGGGCTCAGTGCTGGGACCGCTTCTCTTCTCCATCTACATGACATCACTAGGATCTGTCATTCAGAAACATGATTTTTCCCATCACTGTTATCATCTAGCTACTGGAGTGCCTCAGGGCTCAGTGCTGGGACTGCTTCTCTTCTCCATCTACATGACATCACTAGGATCTGTCATTCAGAAACATGATTTTTCCCATCACTGTTATCATCTAGCTACTGGAGTGCCTCAGGGATCAGTGCTTGGACCACTTCTCTTCTCCATCTACATGACATCACTAGGATCTGTCATTCAGAAACATGGTTTATCCCATCACTGTTATCATCTAGCTACTGGAGTGCCTCAGGGCTCAGTGCTGGGACCGCTTCTCTTCTCCATCTACATGTCATCACTAGATCTGTCATTCAGAAACATGATTTTTCCCATCACTGTTATCATCTAGCTACTGGAGTGCCTCAGGGCTCAGTGCTGGGACCGCTTCTCTTCTCCATCTACATGTCATCACTAGGATATGTCATTCAGAAACATGATTTTTCCCATCACTGTTATCATCTAGCTACTGGAGTGCCTCAGGGCTCAGTGCTGGGACCGCTTCTCTTCTCCATCTACATGTCATCACTAGATCTGTCATTCAGAAACATGATTTTTCCCATCACTGTTATCATCTAGCTACTGGAGTGCCTCAGGGCTCAGTGCTGGGACCGCTTCTCTTCTCCATCTACATGTCATCATCACTAGGATCTGTCATTCAGAAACATGATTTTTCCCATCACTGTTATCATCTAGCTACTGGAGTGCCTCAGGGCTCAGTGCTGGGACCGCTTCTCTTCTCCATCTACATGTCATCACTAGATCTGTCATTCAGAAACATGTTTTTTCCCATCACTGTTATCATCTAGCTACTGGAGTGCCTCAGGGCTCAGTGCTGGGACCGCTTCTCTTCTCCATCTACATGTCATCACTAGGATCTGTCATTAAGAAACATGATTTTTCCCATCACTGTTATCATCTAGCTACTGGAGTGCCTCAGGGCTCAGTGCTGGGACCGCTTCTCTTCTCCATCTACATGTCATCACTAGATCTGTCATTCAGAAACATGATTTTTCCCATCACTGTTATCATCTAGCTACTGGAGTGCCTCAGGGCTCAGTGCTGGGACCGCTTCTCTTCTCCATCTACATGTCATCACTAGATCTGTCATTCAGAAACATGATTTTTCCCATCACTGTTATCATCTAGCTACTGGAGTGCCTCAGGGCTCAGTGCTGGGACCGCTTCTCTTCTCCATCTACATGTCATCACTAGGATCTGTCATTAAGAAACATGATTTATCCCATCACTGTTATCATCTAGCTACTGGAGTGCCTCAGGGCTCAGTGCTGGGACCGCTTCTCTTCTCCATCTACATGTCATCACTAGGATCTGTCATTCAGAAACATGATTTTTCCCATCACTGTTATCATCTAGCTACTAGAGTGCCTCAGGGCTCAGTGCTGGGACCGCTTCTCTTCTCCATCTACATGTCATCACTAGATCTGTCATTCAGAAACATGTTTTTTCCCATCACTGTTATCATCTAGCTACTGGAGTGCCTCAGGGCTCAGTGCTGGGACCGCTTCTCTTCTCCATCTACATGTCATCACTAGATCTGTCATTCAGAAACATGATTTTTCCCATCACTGTTATCATCTAGCTACTGGAGTGCCTCAGGGCTCAGTGCTGGGACCGCTTCTCTTCTCCATCTACATGTCATCACTAGGATCTGTCATTAAGAAACATGATTTATCCCATCACTGTTATCATCTAGCTACTGGAGTGCCTCAGGGCTCAGTGCTGGGACCGCTTCTCTTCTCCATCTACATGTCATCACTAGATCTGTCATTCAGAAACATGATTTTTCCCATCACTGTTATCATCTAGCTACTGGAGTGCCTCAGGGCTCAGTGCTGGGACCGCTTCTCTTCTCCATCTACATGTCATCACTAGATCTGTCATTCAGAAACATGATTTTTCCCATCACTGTTATCATCTAGCTACTGGAGTGCCTCAGGGCTCAGTGCTGGGACCGCTTCTCTTCTCCATCTACATGTCATCACTAGGATCTGTCATTAAGAAACATGATTTATCCCATCACTGTTATCATCTAGCTACTGGAGTGCCTCAGGGCTCAGTGCTGGGACCGCTTCTCTTCTCCATCTACATGTCATCACTAGGATCTGTCATTCAGAAACATGATTTTTCCCATCACTGTTATCATCTAGCTACTAGAGTGCCTCAGGGCTCAGTGCTGGGACCGCTTCTCTTCTCCATCTACATGTCATCACTAGATCTGTCATTCAGAAACATGTTTTTTCCCATCACTGTTATCATCTAGCTACTGGAGTGCCTCAGGGCTCAGTGCTGGGACCGCTTCTCTTCTCCATCTACATGTCATCACTAGGATCTGTCATTAAGAAACATGATTTATCCCATCACTGTTATCATCTAGCTACTGGAGTGCCTCAGGGCTCAGTGCTGGGACCGCTTCTCTTCTCCATCTACATGTCATCACTAGATCTGTCATTCAGAAACATGATTTTTCCCATCACTGTTATCATCTAGCTACCGGAGTGCCTCAGGGCTCAGTGCTGGGACCGCTTCTCTTCTCCATCTACATGTCATCACTAGGATCTGTCATTAAGAAACATGATTTATCCCATCACTGTTATCATCTAGCTACTGGAGTGCCTCAGGGCTCAGTGCTGGGACCGCTTCTCTTCTCCATCTACATGTCATCACTAGATCTGTCATTCAGAAACATGATTTTTCCCATCACTGTTATCATCTAGCTACTGGAGTGCCTCAGGGCTCAGTGCTGGGACCGCTTCTCTTCTCCATCTACATGTCATCACTAGGATCTGTCATTAAGAAACATGATTTATCCCATCACTGTTATCATCTAGCTACTGGAGTGCCTCAGGGCTCAGTGCTGGGACCGCTTCTCTTCTCCATCTACATGTCATCACTAGATCTGTCATTCAGAAACATGATTTTTCCCATCACTGTTATCATCTAGCTACTGGAGTGCCTCAGGGCTCAGTGCTGGGACCGCTTCTCTTCTCCATCTACATGTCATCACTAGGATCTGTCATTAAGAAACATGATTTATCCCATCACTGTTATCATCTAGCTACTGGAGTGCCTCAGGGCTCAGTGCTGGGACCGCTTCTCTTCTCCATCTACATGTCATCACTAGATCTGTCATTCAGAAACATGATTTTTCCCATCACTGTTATCATCTAGCTACTGGAGTGCCTCAGGGCTCAGTGCTGGGACCGCTTCTCTTCTCCATCTACATGTCATCACTAGATCTGTCATTCAGAAACATGATTTTTCCCATCACTGTTATCATCTAGCTACTGGAGTGCCTCAGGGCTCAGTGCTGGGACCGCTTCTCTTCTCCATCTACATGTCATCACTAGGATCTGTCATTAAGAAACATGATTTATCCCATCACTGTTATCATCTAGCTACTGGAGTGCCTCAGGGCTCAGTGCTGGGACCGCTTCTCTTCTCCATCTACATGTCATCACTAGGATCTGTCATTCAGAAACATGATTTTTCCCATCACTGTTATCATCTAGCTACTAGAGTGCCTCAGGGCTCAGTGCTGGGACCGCTTCTCTTCTCCATCTACATGTCATCACTAGATCTGTCATTCAGAAACATGTTTTTTCCCATCACTGTTATCATCTAGCTACTGGAGTGCCTCAGGGCTCAGTGCTGGGACCGCTTCTCTTCTCCATCTACATGTCATCACTAGGATCTGTCATTAAGAAACATGATTTATCCCATCACTGTTATCATCTAGCTACTGGAGTGCCTCAGGGCTCAGTGCTGGGACCGCTTCTCTTCTCCATCTACATGTCATCACTAGATCTGTCATTCAGAAACATGATTTATCCCATCACTGTTATCATCTAGCTACTGGAGTGCCTCAGGGCTCAGTGCTGGGACCGCTTCTCTTCTCCATCTACATGTCATCACTAGATCTGTCATTCAGAAACATGATTTTTCCCATCACTGTTATCATCTAGCTACCGGAGTGCCTCAGGGCTCAGTGCTGGGACCGCTTCTCTTCTCCATCTACATGTCATCACTAGGATCTGTCATTAAGAAACATGATTTATCCCATCACTGTTATCATCTAGCTACTGGAGTGCCTCAGGGCTCAGTGCTGGGACCGCTTCTCTTCTCCATCTACATGTCATCACTAGATCTGTCATTCAGAAACATGATTTTTCCCATCACTGTTATCATCTAGCTACTGGAGTGCCTCAGGGCTCAGTGCTGGGACCGCTTCTCTTCTCCATCTACATGTCATCACTAGGATCTGTCATTCAGAAACATGGTTTTTCCCATCACTGTTATCATCTATTTTTTTCACTGTTATTTGTTTATTTATTTTTTTGATTATTTATTTTTTATTTTTGTCAATGTAAACCATGTAATTTATTGTATAATTTGGGGAGGTGGTGGGTCTTAGGGGGGAACATGCTGTGAATGATGTCCTGTTGAGTTTGGTCTTTTTTTTGTGCTGTTTTTCTTTTTATATGTGTTATTGTGTATTGCCGTCCTTCGGATGAGACGTTAAACCGAGGTCCTGACTCTCTGTGGTCATTAAAAATCCCATGGCATTTCTCGTAAAGAGTAGGGGTGTAACCCCGATGTCCTGGCCACATTCCACCATTGGCACTTACCAATCATGGCCTCCTAATAATCCCCTTACATTGAATTGGCTCTATCACTCTCTCTCTCCTCTCTCCACCTATATCTGGTGTGTGGTGAGCGCACTGGCGCCGTTGTACTGTGGCTGCCGTCGCATCATCCAAGTGGATGCTGCACACTGGTGGTGGTTGAGGAGAGATCCCCTGATATGATTGTAAAGCGCTTTGGGTGTACAGTAGTACATATGAAAGCGCTATATAAATGCCCGATTCTATTCTATTCTATTCTATTGTCATGTTTTGAGCATGTGTGGCTCTTGTTGTTATTTTCAATCAGTGATTGAAAGGACCCCCTTGAAAATGAGATGGTACATCTCAAGGGGCTATCCAAAATAAAAGAATAAAGAATAAAGAATCTAGCTACTGGAGTGCCTCAGGGCTCAGTGCTGGGACCGCTTCTCTTCTCCATCTACATGTCATCACTAGATCTGTCATTCAGAAACATGTTTTTCCCATCACTGTTATCATCTAGCTACTGGAGTGCCTCAGGGCTCAGTGCTGGGACCGCTTCTCTTCTCTTCTTTTTCCCATCACTGCTACACTGATGACACACAACTCTACCTCTCATTCCAGCCAGATGATCTGACGGGAGCTGCTCGCATCTCAGCCTGGCAGACATTTCTTGCTGGATGAAGAACCACCACCTTCATCTAAACTTTGTGAAAACAGAACTGTTTGTGGTCTCGGCCAACCCAACACTTCATCACAACTTCTCCATTCAGCTGTAGGTTCATCATCCATAACTCCATCCAGGTCAGCCACGAACCTTCTGATGGATGATCAGTTGAACTTCACACACATTGCAAGAACTGCCCGATCCCGCAGATTTGCTTTATACAACATTAGGAGGATCAGGCCCTTACTATCGGAGCTACACAACTCCTTGTCCAAGCTCTTGTTCTATCCAGACTGGACTATTGTAATGCTCTCTCCTTCCAGCATCAGTCAAAGCTCTGCAACTGATCCAGATACTGCAGCAAGAGTGTCTTTATCGAGCTGGAGAGACGTCACTCCTCTCCGCACAAACTTGCTCTAGTTTCCAACAGCCGCTCGCATGAAATTCAAGGCACTGATGTTTGCCTACAGAACAACCACTGCTAAAAAAAATATGTTCTTAGAATGTTTTGCCAACATTCCCATTAAGTTATGCAAACGGTTTTTCAAAAAATTTAAAAAACATTTTAAACGTTTAAATGTTTTAGGAATGTTTTTTCTTGGTTATGCAAAAATCCTCCAAACATTCCCCCAGGAATGTTGATTCTCTGCACCGTTTCTCCTCTCTAGGATTGGGCTGTTGCTGGAGACTATCCCACCATCAACACCCTGGATGGATGCCCAGTCCATCATAGGCTCACACACACACACACACACACACACACACACACACACACACACACACACACACACACACACACACACACACACACATGCACACACACACATGCACACACACACACACACACTTCAATATGGCAAATTTGCCTCTGCTATATATCTCTGAATCTGGAGGAACCCCAGACTGACACACGAAGAACCTGCAAACTCCTGCCTCCGCCGGGACCTTCACAGCGCTACACACTGAGACACTTAGAGTTACGTTTATATTCATGCAAATTATAAAAATAGATAATATGTGAGCAATTAATTTCTTACAGTCACAGGTATGGATTTCAGCTTAACAAAATTTTGTAAGTACAAAAAACTGTTAAGACACATTTTACCAGAGTATAAACGTTTATATAAAAGTGCATTGAATATTTGAATTACAAAATTAACAGACAAGACATTTTACCAAACCATGGAATCATAAAGAGCAAAGCTAACATTTTCCAAAAAGGAAAATAGAACACAAACTCAAACATACAGCAGCACACAAGTCAAAGCTAACAAGACATATGGAAAACAACACAACAGAAAAAAGAAAACGTTTCTGTGTTTCATACGGAGTTTCAAAGACTGTGATTTTACAGAATGCTGTAATATTGTTCCTGCTTGCCTGTATATTTCATACACAACTTGCATTCATTGTTTGTTCCTCATGCATGTGTCTTGTGACTTCATGCTCTCTTCAATTCTCTTTAATGATCAAACAAATAGTAACGTTTAATAAATGTCAGATGAATGTCCAACTAAAATATTCCCACAAAAAAAATACCTTCCTTGAACGATATATCTATAATGATTTTGAGATATTATTAAAGAGCAGATAACTCTGAATGAACGTTATTGGAAGAATGTTTGTTGATAACTTCAAGAGAACTCTGAGCTCTGAGAATATTCCACTGGGAATCCCCATACACAAAAGAAATATATTTTCAGGATATATTTTGGAATATATGCAAATATTTGAAATTGGCCCAATAAATATATTTCATACTTATATTTCATATATTTTTGTTATATTTCAGAATATATTTCAATGTATTTTTTTCTGTATGGGTCCCCAAAAGTGTCAAAAATATATGTGGCATATATTCCAAATACATTGAAATATATTCTGAAATATAACAAAAATATATGAAATATAAGTATGAAATATATTTATTGGGCCAATTTCAAATATTTGCATATATTCCAAAATATATCCTGAAAATATATTTCAAATATAATTCTTTTGTGTATGGGTCTGCTAAATGCGACTCTAAAGCATGAAGATTTTAAGATATTATAAACATGACAACATCATGACTTTCTGTAAAGCTGCTTTGAAACAATGTGTGAAGACAAAGACATTTCATTAAATTTGTTCTCCCAATGTTTTATGCAAACATTTCAAAAACATTCATCAGATATTAATAACATCATAAAGACGTGCCGAGAATGTTGTTCTAAGAACGTTTTCTCTCAATGTTGTGAGAATGTTCATCAAGTAAAAATTGTAAGGATGTTCCATGAACGTTAATTTAGGAATGTTTTGAATGACCTCTGACCTGTAACGCTGCCTGGATCATAATCATACACTGTTCGCTCGTTGGCCAGAGGAGAACTGAGCGACTGAGTCTGGGCTCTCCCAAGGTTTTTTTCCCCATTCTGTCACTGATGGAGTTTGGGTTCCTCGCCACTGTCGACTTGGCTTTTGGCTTGCTTAGTTGGGGACATTTAATATTCAACAATATTATTGATCTGCCTTATTAAGGGTGGACGATGATGCAATTTTCTTCTAGAAACAAACTTTGTTGTTGTTGATACAACCTGTATTGTAAAAAGCACTATATAAATAAAGGTGACTTGACTGACTTGACTTCTCTTGTTCTCCTCACTGGACAAAAGTGTCTGCTAAATTATTTAAATGATATTAAACGGTCATAAAAATAACACATTTCTTTAGAATCCATATGACTGCTGTGAGAAACTTAAGGTGAACTTAAAGGTGAAGTAGTGATCATTAAAACCTGCACTCATTAAAAATTCAAAAGTTTCATTACAAATGCCAGTTGCCTCACTGAAAATAAAGGGGAAAAGTTGACCTAATGTAATCTAACTTGACTTAACAGTCTACCTTCTTGAGTTTACTGAAACTAAACTCAAACTTACTAACACTAAACCCGCTCCATCTCCCGGAGAAGTGTTAGCATCAGCTTCACTTCCGCCGTAGAGCAGCCGTAACAGCTGTCCTTACACTCGTCAGCAGAAAAAGGCCTTCGTTTATTTTATTATTTTAACTCATGTATCATTTCAGAGAGTTACAGTGTGTGTTGCATGGATCGCTGCGTTCACTCTGTCTCTCTCTCTCTCTTCATGTGACCAAAGTCCCTTTTCCAATATATCAGATTCAGACCTTCAGAGAATCATTATAATCCTCAAACCCAGAGGATTGGAGCAGTTTACGGGATTTACCCGTCACATGGCACCAGGGTAAGAGACACACAGCAGAACGGGCAATCAAACAGGGCGGCCGTTTTAATCTGCTCGCCATCATCCACACACACATCTCTTCTGGAGCGGCATGAACTCCTCAACCGGCCGTTTGATTGTTTCTTGACGTCTGTGGTGCTGCATTTACAGTATAGGGTTAGGATTATATTCATATGCCAACAAAAACACACTAGCAGCTCTTTTACATGTTAGCCGATGGCAGGAGTCTGACAACACCCAACCTTCATTAAGGAAAGCTTTTCCATGCAATTAGTGTAGATCGCTACAATACCAATGAACTAGGGCTGTTTTCGACTAAGGATTTTCATAGTCGAATCTGATTCGTTAGATTTTGCCATAGTCGACTGATAGTCGAACCTTTTTTATATAACGATATCCAACGATATTGCGAGCCATCAATCCAGGCTAACGTCAATTATTGCCATTCCATGATATTAATAATTTCACTAATAAGCAAGCTTCATTACAAGTGACAAAAAGGTCACTTAATATTTTATTCCAAAATTTATTCCAAAATTAGAACATATTTCTGTAAGAATTCGGTGAACGTTCTACGCAATCCAACGTGGCGGCGCTCTTAACAGATGTTTGTTTATTAGGTTACAATTCCTCAAAATAAGTAAAAAAAAATAATTATTCTCTCTCTCTCTCTCTCTCTCTCTCTCTCTCTCTCTCTCTCTCTCTCTCTCTCTCTCTCTCTCTCATATGCAGTGGACGCGTTCATAAACGGCACCTAAAAGCTGTCACTAAGAACCAGAACCAGCAAAAGTAATGATTATGAATATGTAAAATATTTCAATGAAACATTTCAATTGTTTATTAATAAACAAGTGTTTTCTGTTTCGGCTGCAAAGATGAAGTTGACGATAGGCTAGCCTACTAACTCGCGATCTTAGCAGTGAACGCGCCAGAGAAAAATGCACATTTCGGATTACATAGTTTTATTTTGTTTTGAATGGTTCTGTTTAAAAGTAGAGATTTCTGTAGATAATATATATATATTTCTATTTTTTTTTTAGGTGTGTGAGGCGAGTAGGCTACCTTATACGCTGAGTTTCGGTTCATGGATGATAGCTTAAGCTCCAGGCAGGCGCTTGCGCCTCCGTATAGCATATCTCTGTTATATTTTTATTTATTACTGTAAATCCAGGAAATTGGATAATGAAACACTGATTAAAATTAAGATACAATTAATACAAAACGAAATTCGTTTTAAAGAAAGGTGCTTTCTGTTTGAGGTCTCTGTGAAAGTTTTAAAGCAGTCTTTTAGTGCCGCTTTCAGTGCGGTCGCGTCCGTAATGGAGAACTGTCACGTAACATTGTTGTTTCCTCATAAATGCATAACACTTCCCTACTATTCGACTATGAGGTTCATAGTCGAATCAGACCTCTCCGAATCGAATCGTCGAATCCTCGACTATTAGAAGTCAGCCCTACAATGAACCCTTACGGAATATACTGCAAAATATAATGCGATATATTACATAATACATTTCCATATATGGGAAACTAGTGCTTATATTTTTCAATATACTGCAATATATGCATTAATCATGTATGGCTATATATTAATGAAAATAAAATATTTATAAATGAAGACAAAAATAGCATTACATGTAATATTCACAAAGTTTTATCCTTTATTGGATAAGTTAAGTTTTTCTGGTATGTCTGAGTTTTTGGGTTACCATTTTGAAGAGTCGAGCCTGTGGTTCGGTTGACGATTGGCCAAATATTATTAAGACTATAATTACTACATATTAAAAGTAAGGATGCAGTACTACAGTACAGGGATCGTCTCTTATTTAGAAACTTTGTACATGCAGGTGTGCTTGTGCTATTGTCAACTAGCTTGAAAATATGAAACATTTATAATGTAAAAAATAGAAAAAATATAAGAAATATATTATATTATATTATATATTTCTCTATATATGTGTGTTTATGTTGCATGAGCAAATATTTCTGCAATATATTACACATGCAGTGCCATATCTGATCACATATACATCAATATATTATGAAGTGTATTACTGAATATAATATTACATACATTATGATATATTAGTAAATATATTGTCACATATTTTTCAATATATGAAAAGCGTCAATTCCTTATGTATTATTCAATATTTTGTAATATATTAACACAATATATTATTACGTATATTTTCAAATATACTGTTAAACCATTTAATATATTGATCATTCATATGGGAAATATATTTTCGTTCCATAAGGGAAACAAGTTCATGTAAATGCAGAAGCGCACAATATTAACTAAAGACAGGTCTGGTTAGTATGACACAGGAACTTCAATGTATTAGTTTGGCTTAAATGAACGTGTTTCATTCTGACAGGAGGGTCTTGCTGCTCCACATAATCAGTTCTTTCGACTGCATTTGAAACTTGTGAGAACGCACTCCTCCCTGCCGATTTGTGTAGGCTATCACTGTTGTATTGTCTGTCCTGACCAAGACATGATGATTCTTGAGGAAATGCACAAAATGTCAAAGAGACTGATCTCCCTCGTTGAAAGGAGAGACAGCTGTGAGATGTCTTGATGCGTTCCTGTGATAGGAAATCGCGAAACATCACTGAATCCAACCTGAGACCCAAGTAGACTATTTCCTGTGATGGAGTTAGACAGCTCTTCGTCTGGTTTATTTTAAAAAACCTAATCATCCAGATGCGTCACTAGTGTGCACGTTTCGCTCTCTGCTTGCCGCGGGCACGGCACACAGATTAGCAGATCGTCCAGACAGGATGAAACTCTGACCCCTACATTCCCTAACGGTGTCAGAGCCCCTTCCACACACTTGCTGAGAACTCTGGGAGCTAGAGCAAGGCCGAATGGTATTTTCGTATACTCTTAAGCTGTGCCCTGATACGCAAACCTCAGATATTCCCTGTGAGCAGGAAATATATCTATGTGATAAAATGCGTCCTGGAGATCCACCGTGGTGAACCAATCTCCTTGACGAATGTTTTGACACAAAGTTCTGAGCAAAAGCATTTTGAATTTGTATTTTCTGAGGTGTTTGTTGAGGACCCGTAAATCTAAAATGGGCCGGATAACTCGTCCTCTTTTGGGAATCACAAAATAACGGGAGTAAAGGCCCTTGTGGCTCTCTTCCGTTGGAATCCCTCTTACCAAAGAGGCTATTTCTTCCTCTAAAACCCGAGCTGATTCCCCTTTGGCCACTGAAATTACCACTCCACTGAACACAGGAGGTTTTACAACAAATTGAAGTCTGTAACCTCTCTCTATGGTGGTTAAAACCCAGGGATGCAGCGTGAGCAGCGAGTGGGCCTTTCCCGACTTCGCTCACGAGCGGTGAGGGGAATACCGCTCCAGCGAAGGAGTCATATTCGTTTGTGATTGTTTTAATCTTTTGTGATTTTTTTCCCTTTTTATTCCACTCTGCGCCCTTGGCCCTTAACACTTTATTTTTGATGGGATACTTATGAACTTTTGCCCTTCCTCCCTCAGAACAAACCTCGTAGGTGGAGGGAGGGACAAATCTTTGTGGGGCTCCTGAATAACATGGGCCGTACACATGCACACATTGGACTTTGAACAATCCACATGAACATGTTTGATATTCAAGTTCCTTCTCCTTTTCCCCGCGGGAGGGAGAGAGGAATCGTTCTGAAGGGATGGGACAGAGAAACCCTGAGTGCTGTCTCCAAACCCTTCCTGATGACTGACCAGCGTATCAGGTCGACCGCCTCTTCTTGTTCCCCTGAGGGGTAGCCGACCGGTGTTTCGCTGCTGCGGCCGTGAAAGACTGCTTCGGTTTCACAAAACTGGGCTTTTGCTGTGGGGTCGCGTTTCCTGGCTGTTGTGGTGGAGCGGGACGGGAAGGGTCATGGTCCGAATGTCCCCCTCTCCCTGAGGGTCTGCTGGGTTTCTAGGGAGGCAGACCTCGAATGCTTCTCCCTCTTTTTTCCGCAGGTCACATTGCTGATGCATCGCTGTTACCGTTGCGCCAAACGTGGCCTTTGGATCAATTGGGGCATGCAAAAACTCGAAAGTCCTGACAAGCCCAGGCACAGCGATCTCTCTCCTACGACCGCTAAGCCCAATCTCCATCCGCAACTTTGAACTGCTCCGCAAGACATGCGCAGGTTTAAATCTGCGATGACGCATATCTCCTCCCAGAGAGCTGGGCTGGGAGATCCGGAGTCAGCTGATGACCCATCTCCACTAATAACTTGATAGGCTGAAAAAGGTTTGTCCCAAAACCTCTTCATTTCAGCCACACAGGCCGGGACGGCTGGAATAAACTGCCTCGCTGGAGGGAGACGTGACGAAAGTCTCTTTCCATCATACAGGTTTCTTTCAGTCCTGCCGGTTGGGATGGCCAATTGATGGACAACCTAGCCTGCGACGAGCCTCGAGTAGATCAGTGTTCGTCTGCACCGGCGAGGGTGAACTCTTATCCTGTGCACTCGGCGGACGGGACTGATTCGGGGGAAGATTAGCATCTTCATCGTCGCCATACTTGTCTTCAAAGATGGTCGACAACACCTCGTTATCGTCATCTTCCTCTCCCGCTCTCCACAGACAATCCATGGGTTCCTCTCTGGGTTGAGCAGAGAGGCATGGGTCCAACTTTCCAGTCACTGTCATTCGGAGTCTCCTTTCTCGGGTCTTGTCAGGGGAGGCAAGGGAGGCACAGCCTACACAAAATCTTATGTCTCAGAATGTGTATTTCTTGTTTGTAATTTACCTCTGTAAGTGTAACCACTGTGCGCTTCTTCCCAGAATGTGCCGAATCTGCAAAACACAAGTCTGATGGGATAGAGGAAGGGAGAGGGGGAGGCAAATCCATAGACGGA
>CM040835.1:419748-439748 GCA_022828995.1 Vimba vimba
AATGGGCAAAAACTGTAATATGTTCTGAAAGCAGGACTTTTATTTTGAACCCGCTGCGACAGTAGTGTAGTTGTGAGAGCGTTGCTATGCAGTTGTTAAGGTGTTCTGATTGTTGTTAAGCACGTTGCTATGTGGTTGATAGGGTATTGTTAGGCATTTGCTCATTAACACAAGTGAAAACGCCCACATACACACACATGAAAAGGTGGGGGGAAAGAAAAGAGAAAAAACACGTTTAAAACAACAGAGCTTTTATTTTGAAATCATTCTTCTTTCCTCCATGTTGTTGTTTTCAGTTTTCATCGCTCTCAGCATCTCATTCTCATCTTCCTGTTGAATTCATGCTAAAGACTGGCATTTTTCCGAAATGAGAGCTGTTCCCACATGGATCGATAAAGTACACGACCGGGATAAGGTTGAACAATGGTGAGCGCTTCCCTGCTCTTCCAAACACCAACTGCAGAACTGTATGGATGCGGCTAGCAACCGTTGCTATGTAAACAATATAAGCACCAATGACCAAATTTGAGAGTTATATGTGATTTCTGCCTTTTTTTAATTTATTTATTCATTCTCCATAACATCGCAGTTTTACTCATTAAACATAATTTGGGGCATTATTATATTTCTCTTTCGATTTAATCTGCAATGGCAATCTAAGCTCTTCACATTCGCTGATCTGAACTTCCTCTCTTGATCGTGTTGTTCCAGTCATTAACCTGTCTGTCTGTCTTTCTGTCTGTCTTTCAGTATTTATGATCTCGCCTTCAGACCCGATGGATCTCAGCTCATAGTAGCGGCTGGAAATCGAGTTCTGGTAACGAATCTCTGCAAACACACATTTCTAATGATGTGACTGACGGCAGCATCTGCGCATGCGCGCGAGAGAAAGCCCGAAACAAAAATAAATAAAAGAGCAAAGACCTGCAGAAAAAGAAAAAGAAATACAAGGCAAAAATAAGAGCTCCCTGGTTTTGGTGATGGAATTTTGCTCCAATTTTCTATGCTCTGCCAAAAGCATTCATCACTTTTATTCTTGGAAACACACACACACACACACACACACACACACAGACACACACACGTTTGTAGCATCTTCAAGAATCACAGGAATCCCTCCATGTGTTTTATGTCTTACAGAATCTTGCAGCATTTCTGATTATTATCAGTGTTGAAAACAGCTGTGCTGCTTCATATTTCTGTGGAAACTGTGGTTCAGTGCCATTCAAAAGTTTAGGGTCAGTAATGCATTAATTAGTAAAAAACAAACAAACAAAAAAAAAAACCTAGTAAATTAATGCTTTTATTCATTAAGGATGCATTAAATTGATCAAAAGTGACAGTAAAGACATTTTATAATGTTACAAAAGATTCTATTTAAAAAAAAACTGTTCTTTTGAACTTTCAATTCATCAAATAATCATGAAAAATAAAATGTATCATGATTTTTAACATTGATAATATATATATATATATATATATTGAATAGGATAGTTTTCGAGGGGGTCCTAATTTACAATACAATACAGAACAAGGGACAAATCAAACACATTACAATAGAATAATAAGACATAAACAATACCAC
This sequence comes from Vimba vimba, assembly GCA_022828995.1. NCBI lineage: Eukaryota > Metazoa > Chordata > Actinopteri > Cypriniformes > Leuciscidae > Vimba > Vimba vimba. The sequence goes on from CM040835.1 coordinate 421,334, forward strand.
AATCAACACACTACAAAAACAAACAAACACAGAGCCACACAGAGGCTGTGAACAAATACTTGCCAACAAAAACACAACATAGATAAAAAATATAGTGACTTGTAAATTATATACAGGTATATCATCATCTGAAACAAGAACAATTTAGCTCAAAATAAGAAGACAAACTGTTTTTAAATATGTAAAATGATGTTAAAGATCGTATGTTTGAAGGTAAGTTATTCCAGTCTGAAGGAGCCTTAAATATAAATGCTCTCTTTCCTATTGCTTTTTTGACTACAGGAGTGAAAAAAAAAAAATATTGTGTAGAATGCCTAAGGTTATGAATTGAAGAATACGGCACCAGAAGCTGTTGTAGATATTGAGGATAGCTGAAATGTATACATTTAAATATGAGCTGCAACCAATATATGTGTCTTCTTATATTGAGTGAGGGCCATTTAAGTGAATTATACATTACACAGTGATGAGTATTATAGGAACATCCAAGAGAAAATCTACAGAGATTATTGTATGCTGTATTACGGGGTAGAAGGCTAGTTTTAGATGCATTTTGATAAACAACATCGGCATAGTCAAAAAGTGGCAATATCAGTTGTGTGGCAAGTTTTTTCCGGACACTAAGTGTAAAACAGTTTCTGGATCGAAATAAAACACAGGTTGCAAAATGAATTTTGTGAAGAAGGTGGTCAATGTGAGGTTTGAATGTCATTTCAGAATCAAGCCATAAACCCAAGTATTTAACTTTATCAACCTCATGCAGAGAAGTGCCGTCACTGCACGTTATAATTAGATTATTAGATTTTGTTTTAAGAGTTTGTCTTGTACCAAAGACCATAGTGTAAGATTTAGTTTTATTGAGCAGTAGTTTATTAGATAACAGCCATTTCTCTAAGGTATTAAAATCCAATTGAAGAGCAGTTTGAATTTGCAATAATGTGACGTATTAGACGTATAAATGACAGAATTATCTGCATATAGTTGAACAGAGGAATTAGAACAGATTAAAGGCAGATCATTAATAAAAATAGAGAAAAGAAGTGGACCAAACAAATAAATCAGATCTACTCCCTTTAAGAACAACACATTGTTTTCTATAATATGTTTTCTAATTAAATATTATTTTCTCAAATACTTTCGCAATAGAGCAGATTATTGAAATAGGTCTGTAATTATTAGGATCAAGACTGTCAAGAGTGAATGAAAACATCCTGCAAAGTTTTTAATCTGAAAGTGCACTGTATATAAAGTTATTGTCTTTCAAAAGTAAGAGTCGACTCTGAGACAATTAAATTAATTCTTTTTCAAACGAGTCATAAGCTGTTTCGTTGTGACGTCAAGACGCAACATTAGCATATTGCCCGCCCACTTATAGCGCGCGCAGACACCAGGGGAAACTCGAACCTCAAACCAGCAGCTGATTCCTGTGGACACTGGAGAGCATCATGTCCAGGAGACTCTGTGCTCTTTAATGTGAAGGTAAAGCCAGTTTTCACTGCCCAAGGACGAGCATGTGGAGAATCAGAGGTTAAAGTTCATCTTTACCACGGTATCACAGCAGTGTAATCCTAAACTTTTGCTGTATTCCCTTTATTTCAGTGACGACTGCTTCTCAAATCTCGGAGTTCAATGCAGGATTCACAAACCGCTTGCTCTTGAAAGATGGTGTTCAAAATACTTAGTTTTGAGTTTTATATTGTGTAGGTCTCCTGCTAACTGGCTAACTCACGTTATCACTGTCTTACTGAAATACTTCTGCTAATCAGCTGTGGGCCACGATTACCTATAACTGTGTCTATTAATGCAGATCGTCTGTCGTTCTCACTACTTTGAGGAAATATTAAGCATGGAGCAAGACTTGTTTTACCAACGTTTGTTACACGCTAGACCTCGGCTAATGTTTACACTGTTATTGATACAGTTTCCACGTGTTCACCGCAATATATTACAAAAATACTCGTTGTTAATACTTGTTAATGTTGATGGTGAGGAATTACAGTTGCAGCATCTCATAATGTTCCTCAAACTGAGTAGAGTATCAGTGAGAAACACTGAGTCCTGCTCGAGTCGTCCTGATGGAGGTTCACTGAGAAACACTGAGTCCTGCTCGAGTCGTCCTGATGGAGGTTCACTGAGAAACACTGAGTCCTGCTTGAGTCGTCCTGATGGAGGTTCGGGTTCACTGAGAAACACTGAGTCCTGCTCGAGTCGTCCTGATGGAGGTTCAGGTTCACTGAAAAACACTGAGTCCTGCTCGAGTCGTCCTGATGGAGGTTCAGGTTCACTGAGAAACACTGAGTCCTGCTCGAGTCATCCTGATGGAGGTTCACTGAGAAACACTGAGTCCTGCTCGAGCCGTCCTGATGGAGGTTCACTGAGAAACACTGAGTCCTGCTCGAGTCGTCCTGATGGAGGTTCACTGAGAAACACTGAGTCCTGCTCGAGTTGTCCTGATGGAGGTTCAGGTTCACTGAGAAACACTGAGTCCTGCTCGAGTCATCCTGATGGAGGTTCACTAAGAAACACTGAGTCCTGCTCGAGTCGTCCTGATGGAGGTTCACTGAGAAACACTGAGTCCTGCTCGAGCCGTCCTGATGGAGGTTCAGGTTCACTGAGAAACACTGAGTCCTGCTCGAGTCGTCCTGATGGAGGTTCACTGAGAAACACTGAGTCCTGCTCGAGTCGTCCTGATGGAGGTTCACTGAGAAACACTGAGTCCTGCTCGAGTCGTCCTGATGGAGGTTCAGGTTCACTGAGAAACACTGAGTCCTGCTGGAGTCGTCCTGATGGAGGTTCACTGAGAAACACTGAGTCCTACTCGAGCCGTCCTGATGGAGGTTCAGGTTCACTGAGAAACACTGAGTCCTGCTCGAGTCGTCCTGATGGAGGTTCACTGAGAAACACTGAGTCCTGCTCGAGTCGTCCTGATGGAGGTTCAGGTTCACTGAGAAACACTGAGTCCTGCTCGAGTCGTCCTGATGGAGGTTCGGGTTCACTGAGAAACACTGAGTCCTGCTCGAGTCGTCCTGATGGAGGTTCACTGAGAAACACTGAGTCCTGCTCGAGTCGTCCTGATGGAGGTTCAGGTTCACTGAGAAACACTGAGTCCTGCTCGAGTCGTCCTGATGGAGGTTCACTGAGAAACACTGAGTCCTGCTCGAGTCGTCCTGATGGAGGTTCACTTAGAAACACTGAGTCCTGCTCGAGTCGTCCTGATGGAGGTTCAGGTTCACTGAGAAACACTGAGTCCTGCTCGAGTCATCCTGATGGAGGTTCACTGAGAAACACTGAGTCCTGCTCGAGTCGTCCTGATGGAGGTTCAGGTTCACCGAGAAACACTGAGTCCTGCTCGAGTCGTCCTGATGGAGGTTCGGGTTCACTGAGAAACACTGAGTCCTGCTCGAGTCGTCCTGATGGAGGTTCACTGAGAAACACTGAGTCCTGCTGGAGTCGTCCTGATGGAGGTTCACTGAGAAACACTGAGTCCTGCTCGAGTCGTCCTGATGGAGGTTCACTGAGAAACACTGAGTCCTGCTCGAGTCGTCCTGATGGAGGTTCGGGTTCACTGAGAAACACTGAGTCCTGCTCGAGTCGTCCTGATGGAGGTTCACTGAGAAACACTGAGTCCTGCTCGAGTCGTCCTGATGGAGGTTCAGGTTCACCGAGAAACACTGAGTCCTGCTCGAGTCATCCTGATGGAGGTTCAGGTTCACTGAGAAACACTGAGTCCTGCTCGAGTCGTCCTGATGGAGGTTCAGGTTCACTGAGAAACACTGAGTCCTGCTATAGTCGTCCTGATGGAGGTTCGGGTTCACTGAGAAACACTGAGTCCTGCTCGAGTTGTCCTGATGGAGGTTCGGGTTCACTGAGAAACACTGAGTCCTGCTCGAGTTGTCCTGATGGAGGTTTGGGTTCACTGAGAAACACTGAGTCCTGCTCGAGTCGTCCTGATGGAGGTTCAGGTTCACTGAGAAACACTGAGTCCTGCTCGAGTTGTCCTGATGGAGGTTCAGGTTCACTGAGAAACACTGAGTCCTGCTCGAGTCGTCCTGATGGAGGTTCGGGTTCACTGAGAAACACTGAGTCCTGCTCGAGTCGTCCTGATGGAGGTTCACTGAGAAACACTGAGTCCTGCTTGAGTCGTCCTGATGGAGGTTCACTGAGAAACACTGAGTCCTGCTCGAGTCGTCCTGATGGAGGTTCAGGTTCACTGAGAAACACTGAGTCCTGCTCGAGTCGTCCTGATGGAGGTTCAGGTTCACTGAGAAACACTGAGTCCTGCTCGAGTCGTCCTGATGGAGGTTCAGGTTCACCGAGAAACACTGAGTCCTGCTCGAGTCGTCCTGATGGAGGTTCAGGTTCACTGAGAAACACTGAGTCCTGCTCGAGTCGTCCTGATGGAGGTTCAAGTTCACAGAGAAACACTGAGTCCTGCTCGAGTCGTCCTGATGGAGGTTCACTGAGAAACACTGAGTCCTGCTCGAGTCGTCCTGATGGAGGTTCACTGAGAAACACTGAGTCCTGCTCGAGTCGTCCTGATGGAGGTTCAGGTTCACTGAGAAACACTGAGTCCTGCTCGAGTCGTCCTGATGGAGGTTCAGGTTCACTGAGAAACACTGAGTCCTGCTCGAGTCGTCCTGATGGAGGTTCAAGTTCACAGAGAAACACTGAGTCCTGCTCGAGTCGTCCTGATGGAGGTTCAGGTTCACTGAGAAACACTGAGTCCTGCTCGAGTCGTCCTGATGGAGGTTCAGGTTCACTGAGAAACACTGAGTACTGCTCTAGTCGTCCTGATGGAGGTTCGGGTTCACTGAGAAACACTGAGTCCTGCTCGAGTCGTCCTGATGGAGGTTCACTGAGAAACACTGAGTCCTGCTTGAGTCGTCCTGATGGAGGTTCACTGAGAAACACTGAGTCCTGCTCGAGTCGTCCTGATGGAGGTTCAGGTTCACTGAGAAACACTGAGTCCTGCTCGAGTCGTCCTGATGGAGGTTCAGGTTCACTGAGAAACACTGAGTCCTGCTCGAGTCGTCCTGATGGAGGTTCAGGTTCACCGAGAAACACTGAGTCCTGCTCGAGTCGTCCTGATGGAGGTTCAGGTTCACTGAGAAACACTGAGTCCTGCTCGAGTCGTCCTGATGGAGGTTCACTGAGAAACACTGAGTCCTGCTCGAGTCGTCCTGATGGAGGTTCAGGTTCACTGAGAAACACTGAGTCCTGCTCGAGTCGTCCTGATGGAGGTTCAGGTTCACTGAGAAACACTGAGTCCTGCTCGAGTCGTCCTGATGGAGGTTCAAGTTCACAGAGAAACACTGAGTCCTGCTCGAGTCGTCCTGATGGAGGTTCAGGTTCACTGAGAAACACTGAGTCCTGCTCTAGTCGTCCTGATGGAGGTTCGGGTTCACTGAGAAACACTGAGTCCTGCTCGAGTTGTCCTGATGGAGGTTCGGGTTCACTGAGAAACACTGAGTCCTGCTCGAGTTGTCCTGATGGAGGTTCGGGTTCACTGAGAAACACTGAGTCCTGCTCGAGTCGTCCTGATGGAGGTTCGGGTTCACTGAGAAACACTGAGTCCTGCTCGAGTCGTCCTGATGGAGGTTCGGGTTCACTGAGAAACACTGAGTCCTGCTCGAGTCGTCCTGATGGAGGTTCTGGTTCACTGAGAAACACTGAGTCCTGCTCGAGTCGTCCTGATGGAGGTTCAGGTTCACTGAGAAACACTGAGTCCTGCTCGAGTCGTCCTGATGGAGGTTCGGGTTCACTGAGAAACACTGAGTCCTGCTCGAGCCGTCCTGATGGAGGTTCACTGAGAAACACTGAGTCCTGCTCGAGTCGTCCTGATGGAGGTTCACTGAGAAACACTGAGTCCTGCTCGAGTCGTCCTGATGGAGGTTCAGGTTCACTGAGAAACACTGAGTCCTGCTCGAGTCGTCCTGATGGAGGTTCACTGAGAAACACTGAGTCCTGCTCGAGTCGTCCTGATGGAGGTTCGGGTTCACTGAGAAACACTGAGTCCTGCTCGAGTCGTCCTGATGGAGGTTCGGGTTCACTGAGAAACACTGAGTCCTGCTCGAGTCGTCCTGATGGAGGTTCGGGTTCACTGAGAAACACTGAGTCCTGCTCGAGTCGTCCTGATGGAAGTTCAAGTTGAATGAATTCTTCCACTGTTTCATCATCGGACGCGCGCTTGCATTGATATGGTCAAATCGACGTCATGGTTCGTTACTGTGTTTAGTTTACGGTGTAGGAAACCTCAGGACACGCAGAGCTGTCGTTGAAATGGCAATGGGCGGTTTTGTTTTCGACGCGCGTAACAGTGTAAGAGACGAGCGTAACAGTGTAAGAGAGAGCGTAACAGTGTAGGAGCGTAACAGTGTAGGAGCATAACAGTGAAAGGGCGTAACAGTGAAGGACCGTAACAGTGTAAGAACGTAACAGTGTAGGAGCGTAACAGTGTAAGAGCGTAACAGAGAAAGACTGTAACAGTGTAAGAGCGTAAAAGTGTAGGAGCGTAACAGTGTAGGAGCGTAACAGTGTAGGAGCGTAACAGTGTAAGAGCGTAACAGTGTAGGAGCGTAACAGTGTAAGAGCGTAACAGTGTAAGAGCGTAACAGTGTAAGAGCGTAGCAGTGTAGGAGCGTAACAGTGAAAGACCATAACAGTGAAAGACCGTAACAGTGTAGGAGTGTAGCAGTGTAGGAGCGTAACAGTGAAAGACCGTAACAGTGTAGGAGCGTAACAGTGTAAGAGCATAGCAGTGTAGGAGCGTAACAGTGTAGGAGCGTAACAGTGTAGGAGCGTAACAGTGAAAGACCGTAACAGTGTAGGAGCGTAACAGTGTAGGAGCGTAACAGTGTAAGACCGTAACAGTGTAGGAGCGTAACAGTGTAAGAGCGTAACAGTGTAGGAGCGTAACAGTGAAAGACCGTAACAGTGTAGGAGCGTAACAGTGAAAGACCGTAACAGTGTAGGAGCTTAACAGTGTAAGAGCGTAACAGTGTAAGAGCGAAAGAGTGTAAGAGCGTAACAGTGTAAGAGTGAAAGAGTGTAAGAGCATAACAGTGTAAGAATGAAAGAGTGTAAGAGCGTAACAGTGTAAGAGCGTAACAGTGTAAGTGTAAGAGCGTAACAGTGTAGGAGCGTAACAGTGTAGGAGCGTAACAGTGAAAGACCGTAACAGTGTAGGAGCGTAACAGTGTAGGAGCGTAACAGTGTAAGACCGTAACAGTGTAGGAGCGTAACAGTGTAAGAGCGTAACAGTGTAGGAGCGTAACAGTGAAAGACCGTAACAGTGTAGGAGCGTAACAGTGAAAGACCGTAACAGTGTAGGAGCGTAACAGTGTAAGAGCGTAACAGTGTAAGAGCGAAAGAGTGTAAGAGCGTAACAGTGTAAGAGTGAAAGAGTGTAAGAGCATAACAGTGTAAGAATGAAAGAGTGTAAGAGCGTAACAGTGTAGGAGCGTAACAGTGTAAGAGCGTAACAGTGTAAGAGCGAAAGAGTGTAAGAGCGTAACAGTGTAAGAGTGAAAGAGTGTAAGAGCATAACAGTGTAAGAATGAAAGAGTGCAAGAGCGTAACAGTGTAGGAGCGTAACAGTGAAAGACCGTAACAGTGTAGGAGCATAACAGTGAAAGACCGTAACAGTGTAGGAGTGTAGCAGTGTAGGAGTGTAGCAGTGTAAGAGCGTAACAGTGTAAGACCGTAACAGTGTAGGAGCGTAACAATGAGACACCGTAACAGTGTAGGAGCGTAACAGTAAAAGACCGTAACAGTGTAGGAGCGTAACAGTGTAGGAGCGTAACAGTGTAGGAGCGTAACAGTGTAAGACCGTAACAGTGTAGGAGCGTAACAGTGTAAGAGCGTAACAGTGTAGGAGCGTAACAGTGAAAGACCGTAACAGTGTAGGAGTGTAACAGTGAAAGACCGTAACAGTGTAGGAGCGTAACAGTGTAAGAGCGTAACAGTGTAAGAGCGAAAGAGTGTAAGAGCGTAACAGTGTAAGAGCGAAAGAGTGTAAGAGCGTAACAGTGTAAGAGTGAAAGAGTGTAAGAGCGTAACAGTGTAAGAGTGAAAAAGTGTAAGAGCATAACAGTGTAAGAGTAAAAGAGTGTAAGAGCGTAAGTGTAAGAGTGTAACAGTGTAAGAGCGTAGCAGTGTAGGAGCGTAACAGTGAAAGACCGTAACAGTGTAGGAGTGTAGCAGTGTAGGAGTGTAGCAGTGTAAGAGCGTAACAGTGTAAGACCGTAACAGTGTAGGAGCGTAACAGTGAAAGACCGTAACAGTGTAGGAGCGTAACAGTGTAGGAGTGTAGAAGTGTAAGAGCGTAACAGTGTAAGACCGTAACAGTGTAGGAGCGTAACAGTGTAAGAGCGTAACAGTGTAAGAGCGTAACAGTGTAAGACCGTAACAGTGTAGGAGCGTAACAGTGTAAGAGCGTAACAGTGTAAGAGGGTAGCAGTGTAGGAGCGTAACAGTGTAGCAGCGTAACAGTGAAAGACCGTAACAGTGTAGGAGCGTAACAGTGTAAGAGCGTAACAGTGTAGGAGTGTAACAGTGAAAGACCGTAACAGTGTAGGAGCGTAACAGTGTAAGAGCGTAACAGTGAAAGACCGTAACAGTGTAGGAGCGTAACAGTGAAAGACCGTAACAGTGTAGGAGCGTAACAGTGTAAGAGCGTAACAGTGTAAGAGCGTAACAGTGTAAGAGCGTAACAGTGTAAGAGTGAAAGAGTGTAAGAGCATAACAGTGTAAGAGTGAAAGAGTGTAAGAGCGTAACAGTGAAAGACCGTAACAGTGTAAGAGCGAAAGAGTGTAAGAGCGTAACAGTGTAAGAGTGAAAGAGTGTAAGAGCATAACAGTGTAAGAGTGAAAGAGTGTAAGAGCATAACAGTGTAAGAGTAAAAGAGTGTAAGAGCGTAACAGTGTAAGAGCGTAGCAGTGTAGGAGCGTAACAGTGAAAGACCGTAACAGTGTAGGAGCATAACATTGAAAGACCGTAACAGTGTAGGAGTGTAGCAGTGTAAGAGCGTAACAGTGTAGGAGCGTAACAGTGTAAGACCGTAACAGTGTTGGAGCATAACAGTGAAAGACCGTAACAGTGTAGGAGTGTAGCAGTGTAAGAGCGTAACAGTGAAAGACCGTAACAGTTTAGGAGCGTAACAGTGTAAGAGCGTAGCAGTGTAGGAGCGTAGCAGTGTAGGAGCGTAGCAGTGTAGGAGCGTAACAGTGTAGGACCGTAACAGTGTAGGAGCGTAACAGTGAAAGACTGTAACAGTGTAGGAGCGTAACAGTGTAGGAGCGTAACAGTGTAGGAGCGTAACAGTGAAAGACCGTAACAGTGTAGGAGCGTAACAGTGTAGGAGCGTAACAGTGAAAGACCGTAACAGTGTAGGAGCGTAACAGTGTAGGAGCATAACAGTGAAAGAGCGTAACAGTGAAGGACCGTAACAGTGTACGAGCGTAACAGTGTAGGAGCGTAACAGTGTAGGAGCATAACAGTGAAAGAGCGTAACAGTGAAGGACCGTAACAGTGTAAGAACGTAACAGTGTAGGAGCGTAACAGTGTAAGAGCGTAACAGTGAAAGACTGTAACAGTGTAAGAGCGTAACAGTGTAGGAGCGTAACAGTGTAGGAGCGTAACAGTGTAGGAGCGTAACAGTGTAAGAGCGTAACAGTGTAAGAGCGAAAGAGTGTAAGAGCGTAACAGTGTAAGAGTGAAAGAGTGTAAGAGCATAACAGTGTAAGAATGAAAGAGTGTAAGAGCGTAACAGTGTAAGAGCGTAACAGTGTAAGTGTAAGAGCGTAACAGTGTAGGAGCGTAACAGTGTAGGAGCGTAACAGTGAAAGACCGTAACAGTGTAGGAGCGTAACAGTGTAGGAGCGTAACAGTGTAAGACCGTAACAGTGTAGGAGCGTAACAGTGTAAGAGCGTAACAGTGTAGGAGCGTAAAAGTGAAAGACCGTAACAGTGTAGGAGCGTAACAGTGAAAGACCGTAACAGTGTAGGAGCGTAACAGTGTAAGAGCGAAAGAGTGTAAGAGCGTAACAGTGTAAGAGCGAAAGAGTGTAAGAGCGTAACAGTGTAAGAGTGAAAGAGTGTAAGAGCATAACAGTGTAAGAATGAAAGAGTGTAAGAGCGTAACAGTGTAGGAGCGTAACAGTGTAAGAGCGTAACAGTGTAAGAGCGAAAGAGTGTAAGAGCGTAACAGTGTAAGAGTGAAAGAGTGTAAGAGCATAACAGTGTAAGAATGAAAGAGTGTAAGAGCGTAACAATGTAGGAGCGTAACAGTGAAAGACCGTAACAGTGTAGGAGCATAACAGTGAAAGACCGTAACAGTGTAGGAGTGTAGCAGTGTAGGAGTGTAGCAGTGTAAGAGCGTAACAGTGTAAGACCGTAACAGTGTAGGAGCGTAACAGTGAAAGACCGTAACAGTGTAGGAGCGTAACAGTAAAAGACCGTAACAGTGTAGGAGCGTAACAGTAAAAGACCGTAACAGTGTAGGAGCGTAACAGTGTAGGAGCGTAACAGTGTAGGAGCGTAACAGTGTAAGACCGTAACAGTGTAGGAGCGTAACAGTGTAAGAGCGTAACAGTGTAGGAGCGTAACAGTGAAAGACCGTAACAGTGTAGGAGCGTAACAGTGAAAGACCGTAACAGTGTAGGAGCGTAACAGTGTAAGAGCGTAACAGTGTAAGAGCGAAAGAGTGTAAGAGCGTAACAGTGTAAGAGCGAAAGAGTGTAAGAGCGTAACAGTGTAAGAGTGAAAGAGTGTAAGAGCGTAACAGTGTAAGAGTGAAAAAGTGTAAGAGCATAACAGTGTAAGAGTAAAAGAGTGTAAGAGCGTAACAGTGTAAGAGTGTAACAGTGTAGGAGCGTAACAGTGAAAGACCGTAACAGTGTAGGAGTGTAGCAGTGTAGGAGTGTAGCAGTGTAAGACCGTAACAGTGTAAGACCGTAACAGTGTAGGAGCGTAACAGTGAAAGACCGTAACAGTGTAGGAGCGTAACAGTGTAGGAGTGTAGAAGTGTAAGACCGTAACAGTGTAGGAGCGTAACAGTGTAGGAGCGTAACAGTGTAAGAGCGTAACAGTGTAAGAGCGTAACAGTGTAAGACCGTAACAGTGTAGGAGCGTAACAGTGTAAGAGCGTAACAGTGTAAGAGGGTAGCAGTGTAGGAGCGTAACAGTGTAGCAGCGTAACAGTGTAGGAGCGTAACAGTGAAAGACCGTAACAGTGTAGGAGCGTAACAGTGTAAGAGCGTAACAGTGTAGGAGTGTAACAGTGAAAGACCGTAACAGTGTAGGAGCGTAACAGTGTAAGAGCGTAACAGTGAAAGACCGTAACAGTGTAGGAGCGTAACAGTGAAAGACCGTAACAGTGTAGGAGCGTAACAGTGTAAGAGCGTAACAGTGTAAGAGCGTAACAGTGTAAGAGCGTAACAGTGTAAGAGTGAAAGAGTGTAAGAGCATAACAGTGTAAGAGTGAAAGAGTGTAAGAGCGTAACAGTGAAAGACCGTAACAGTGTAAGAGCGAAAGAGTGTAAGAGCGTAACAGTGTAAGAGCATAACAGTGTAAGAGTGAAAGAGTGTAAGAGCATAACAGTGTAAGAGTAAAAGAGTGTAAGAGCGTAACAGTGTAAGAGCGTAGCAGTGTAGGAGCGTAACAGTGAAAGACCGTAACAGTGTAGGAGCATAACATTGAAAGACCGTAACAGTGTAGGAGTGTAGCAGTGTAGGAGTGTAGCAGTGTAAGAGCGTAACAGTGTAGGAGCGTAACAGTGTAAGACCGTAACAGTGTTGGAGCATAACAGTGAAAGACCGTAACAGTTTAGGAGCGTAACAGTGTAAGAGCGTAGCAGTGTAGGAGCGTAGCAGTGTAGGAGCGTAGCAGTGTAGGAGCGTAACAGTGTAGGACCGTAACAGTGTAGGAGCGTAACAGTGAAAGACTGTAACAGTGTAGGAGCGTAACAGTGTAGGAGCGTAACAGTGTAGGAGCGTAACAGTGTAAGACCGTAACAGTGTTGGAGCATAACAGTGAAAGACCGTAACAGTGTAGGAGTGTAGCAGTGTAAGAGCGTAACAGTGAAAGACCGTAACAGTTTAGGAGCGTAACAGTGTAAGAGCGTAGCAGTGTAGGAGCGTAGCAGTGTAGGAGCGTAGCAGTGTAGGAGCGTAACAGTGTAGGACCGTAACAGTGTAGGAGCGTAACAGTGAAAGACTGTAACAGTGTAGGAGCGTAACAGTGTAGGAGCGTAACAGTGTAGGAGCGTAACAGTGTAGGAGCGTAACAGTGAAAGATCGTAACAGTGTAGGAGCGTAACAGTGTAGGAGCGTAACAGTGAAAGACCGTAACAGTGTAGGAGCGTAACAGTGTAAGAGCGTAACAGTGTAAGAGCGTAACAGTGTAGGAGCGTAACAGTGAAAGACCGTAACAGTGTAGGAGCGTAACAGTGAAAGACCGTAACAGTGTAAGAGCGAAAGAGTGTAAGAGCGTAACAGTGTAAGAGTGAAAGAGTGTAAGAGCGTAACAGTGTAAGAGCGAAAGAGTGTAAGAGCGTAACAGTGTAAGAGCGAAAGAGTGTAAGACCGTAACAGTGTAAGAGCGAAAGAGTGTAAGACCGTAACAGTGTAAGAGCGAAAGAGTGTAAGAGCGTAACAGTGTAAGAGTGAAAGAGTGTAAGAGCGTAACAGTGTAAGAGTGAAAGAGTGTAAGAGCGTAACAGTGTAAGAGCGAAAGAGTGTAAGAGCGTAACAGTGTAAGAGCGTAACAGTGTAAGAGCGAAAGAGTGTAAGAGCGTAACAGTGTAAGAGTGAAAGAGTGTAAGAGCGTAACAGTGTAAGAGTGAAAGAGTGTAAGACCGTAACAGTGTAAGAGTGAAAGAGTGTAAGAGCGTAACAGTGTAAGAGTGAAAGAGTGTAAGAGCGTAACAGTGTAAGAGTGAAAGAGTGTAAGAGCGTAACAGTGTAAGAGTGAAAGAGTGTAAGAGCGTAACAGTGTAAGAGTGAAAGAGTGTAAGAGCGTAACAGTGTAAGAGTGAAAGAGTGTAACAGTGGCGTATCAGACATTACTGTCAGTGAAACACTCTGGGCTGGTTGTGCTGTCGATCAGTGACTGACGCGTGTGTCTGATATGTGCAGATGTAACAGTGTGTGTGTTGTGTGCAGGTGTACGACACGGCCGACGGGACACTCATACAGCCGCTGAAGGGACACAAAGACACCGTCTACTGCGTGGCCTATGCTAAAGATGGTGATTACGACACAAGACGTGTTTACTGATGTGTGTGTTTACTGATGTGTGTGTTTACTGATGTGTGTGTTTACTGATGTGTGTGTTTACTGATGTGTGTGTTTATTGATGTGTGTGTTTATTGATGTGTGTGGTTACTGTGGTCTATGAGTACATGAGTTTCCTCTTCTCTCGGTCAGGGAAACGCTTTGCATCCGGATCAGCAGATAAAAGTATCATCATCTGGACCTCAAAACTGGAGGGCATCCTCAAATACACGTGAGACTGCTGTTTCAAAGCTGTTATTTCAAGTGTTGTTTGAAATGTGACTGGTGAATAATTCTAATGTCATTGAACTTTGATTTAGTACGGGCCATCATGTCCCATCATGCCATGCTCAGATCCATCAGAATAGACTTGTTCACAGCTTTAGTGATTTGTGTGTATTTGTGTTTTTTCTCTCAGTCACAATGACTCGATCCAGTGTGTGTCGTACAACCCCGTCACACACCAGCTGGCCTCGTGTTCCTCGGGAGACTTCGGTGAGTGTGTGTTTGTGACACAATTACAACTGAAATAATGCAGGGCAGTGGCTTGTGAAGATCTCTATACAACAAGTGGCTGAAAGGGCTGAAAATGATTATTAATCAATTCACATTTTAATCGCGTTTGGCCAGTTCACTACGACTGCCGTGGTTTACATGCGACTTCTTTATTCGGACTGTTCTACTAGTCTGATTACAGTCGGATCATCAGGGTCCATGTAGACGCAGCTACTGATGCAAACATCATCTAATATGAGACAACTCCAGCTGTAAAGACAATAGAGTCATTATTCAGATCAATTCAGTTCATCTGATAGTGTCACTGCAGTCAAGTCAATAATGTCACTGAATATTAAAGGTGCTGCATGTTTCACTCTACTAAACTAAAGCATAAAAACATGCTGAGTTCACATACTCGTTTCTCTGAGAAACACTTCTACAGCCAGTTATTTAAAAGGGTAACTAAACCCTAAAACAACTTCTTTTAGTTAATGATTTGTAAGACTAGGGCTTTGTTAGTGCTGTTCATTGATTCAAGTAAATTTTTGACATTTGGGTATAAAGTGTTTTAATTCTACAATATATGGTGTGAGAATGTCTGAGTGCTGCCCTCTTCAGGTTGAACGGTGGCTACTGCAGTTGTTTCCCCGCGTGACGTAAGCAGGAACGAGCTCACCACGCCCTTGGCATAGACTCAGCCCCTGGTATAAAAACATCTTGTTCCGTCAAAACCACTGTAGCGAGTCAGGAGTTGGAATTGCGAGAATTGAAAACGATCAGGATAGCGTATATTAGCATCTAGTTAGCATAGCATTTATATAGTTATTTAGCTTCTCCAAACAGCTTGCGCTGTAAAGCAACGCAGTGCCAAACGCTGCTCCTCCTGCATGACTCCACCACCGCAGCGGCGTCTTGATGTGAGTGGGCTTAGCCTATATTTTTAATCACAATTTATGTTCTTTCCTATTAGGCTAAAGTTAAACCTTAGTCGACAAACGTGGATTTGCTGGATTTTTTTCACATAGCAGCAAAATAGACTTAAATTACTCCGTCATTTATGGTCATACAGACGTAAGAAATATGAAAAAAGAAACTGTTAAATGTCCACTTACAATCGAAACTAAACATTGTGCTTTAGTAAAATAAAGAAAATAAACAGGGTGTGCTTTCTGCCTTTCTTTCTGGAATACGTCTCTAAACTTAAACAAAACTCAGCGAATACTAGTCACACAGGCATAAGCAATATATCTTTATAAACATTTAAGTCTCTGCTAGTAAATTATCTAATTCAAAACGAAAACTAATATTCTCTGTTTATGTAATCTGTATGAAAAGATAGAGATGTCAGTCGTTCTCATGGCAACTCCTCATGTGAACGCTGTTGAAACGCGGGTCTCAGGTGCACGCCCCCCCGCTCAGCCCCGCCCTCGGTTCGTCCCCTCCGTCTCCGCTCTGCTAACCCAGAGTCAGGCTCTGACCAGGGGTTGAGTTACCCTTTAATGGGCGTTCCGTGTTGTCAGTCTGCTGTCGTTTGACTCCGCCCACTGCAAGTTCAGCCAATAGTTTTTCGACAAGATGCCAGTTAGCAGAAACTCAGCGTACCGCAGCCTTGGAAACGAGCAAACAAACTGGGTCAGAGATTACAGATTCTACCCTAATCTAAAAAGCCTCGGTCTCCATCTAAAAATCTCTATGAACGAGAGCAAATTAAAACGCGGATAAATCAACTCATCAGCTACAGTGTGTAAGTCTCCTCGGCTTTCATTGTCAACTGCGCTCGTTTCTGTTGTGTGTCCTCAAACTGGCGACCCGCATAAGCATCGAGTCTGAGGAGGCGGGGAAACAACGATCTTTGATATTTTGAGTTTGGACTGCAGTACCCATTTCCACCACTAGCTGTTATTCTTACAGACTGCACCTTTAAGTGTCTTTCAAACCGAGCGAAGGGTGACAATGACTCCATCAGTGACAGAACGGAGAAAGTGTTCATGAATCTGCAGGTTCAGAAGCTCTTCAGCTGTGTGACGTGTGTGTGTGTGTGTGTGGTCACAGGTCTGTGGTCTCCAGAGCAGAAGTCTGTCTCCAAACACAAAGTGAGCAGTAAGATCACGTGCTGTGGGTGAGTGACGACATCCAGACGTAACCCTGATGTAGACTTCACATTGCTTTATTCAGAGAAACGTTTAACGCATGCATTTAAAAATCTGCCACCTGATCGCATTTTAGATTTTTTGTCGTGTATGAATCTTAAATGTGTTATAGCTAATTATTAATTGTATGATGTGTTATTCACTTAGCTGCTGACACACGTAGCGTTGACAGAATGAGAATGAATGAATGTGTGTGTGTGTGATCTCAGGTGGACGAACGACGGCCAGTACCTGGCTCTGGGAATGATGAACGGTGTCGTGAGCATCAGAAACAAGAGCGGAGAAGAGAAGGTGAAGATCGAGCGCCCGGGCGGCTCGTCCTCGCCCATCTGGTCCATCGCCTGGAACCCGTCCAAGTACGATCAAGATAACCAGCTAATGATAACAGTTCAGCTAGCTATCATCACTGACAGTGTGAGCATGTGTTCAGCTGATCTCTCACTGGGAACAGTCATATATGCAGTGACACCACAAGCTTTTGGACAAATGTCTGAATGTTTTTCATTAGATAAAGTGGACGTGATTCTCTGACGTTTGACAGGCACACAGAGAGTTTCCTCATTTCAATCCTGTCTTCAAGCAAACACTGAGATGTGCACTGAACCCCAAGAGTTATGGCGTTTCCACAGCCGTTGGGTTCAGCCTCGTTTTCTCCCTTCGTTTAGTTCGGTTCGTTTAGGCAGAAATGAACAATGTAATCGCACTCGGATCCGAGCCGAGACAGTGGCTGAGAAAGCAGTCTGACCCGACGGGTTAACAGGAGATGAAGACGAGCTGAGACGCCTGATGGACATCAGTGTACTAAAACACACACTAATGCCACAGTTATAAGGTGTTCAGTGAGCGTCTCACGGACAGGCTTTAATCGTCTGGTTTTAAAGTCTGAACGTCTCGTCTGAAATTTTCACACGTCAAAAAATAAATTCGACCTCACGTTGTTGTGACAATCACGTTTGCACACTGCCTCCGAAACTCCGAGGCGTTTTACAATTCAGAGCCATTGAATGACGAATACGAAAAAACACACACAAAATGTCAGACTCAGTGTGTGAGGAACCCTAACCCTGGTGAGCCGATCCCTGCGCCCGCTTATATAAACCACTACAACTACAAGTTAGACATCAGTTTTTTTCTTCAAGACTGTTCAGAACTTTTTTTAAATCAGTTACATAAAAATGTAGGGTTACACTTTATTTTACAGTGTCATTGTTACATGTGTTACATGCAGTTACTACAGTAATAACTATAAATCATGCAAAATTACATGCAATTTTAATCCCTGTTTCATAAAGCAAACAGTTTATAGGTGTGGAAATGTCCTCAGATCGTAGTGAACATCTCAAACCTTCCAGAGAAGTGGACGTCTGAACTTCACAAGATCACACGTGGATCCAAACACACTCCCGCTCCAGTGTAGACACACAGCCCATGCCTTGTGTTGATCAGTGTGTGAAACTCATGCAGTGTGTGTGATCAGACACCAGGGGGAGCCCCTGCATAAGAGCACTGAACCACAGAAGGGTTGAAGTGTACAGTACAGTATGCATCACGTGTGTGTGTGTGTGTGTGTGTGTGTGTGTGTGTGTGTGTGTGTGTGTGTGTGTGTGTGTTTCAGGGATGAACACAACGATATCTTGGCAGTGGCTGACTGGGGACAGAAGCTGTCGTTCTACCAGCTCAGTGGGAAACAGGTGTGTGTGTGTGTGTGTGTGTGTTTCACTGCTTGCTTTATTACACTGGGAAACACAAGCCTGTCATGCCACGGTCTCGGAGAGGTTCAGTCCCAGTGATCAACCAACTGAACGCTTCTGTTGGGGTTTCAGATTCGTTAGTCTTTATTTTAATATAGTCTAGTGTTCCTGTCCAGTGATCAGACCTCATCCTAACACTCGTACTGAATGTGTTGCGATCCGCTGTATGGCCTGACGAGAGCAAGTCCAGCGGCACAACACTGATCCGCTGATGATGATGATATGTAAATGAGGCGCACGTGTGTTAATGAGCTCGTGCTTCTACAACCCAGAAAACGTGAAAAGTGAAACCCAGTAACTGTGTTCTGGTGAGTCTTTCTCTGCAAGCATAAATAAAAATAAGCCGATCAGATTTCGCTCTCCTTCTGACGTATGAAGAGGATCTTATTATAATATTACTGGCTCTTAATCTGCACGTTTACACACACCAGCCGACATTTGGGTCCGCAAGCGACAGCAGAGCCCAGTTCTAACGCACTGATGAAGATCCAGCAGAGCCTGAAGCTGTTCTGTGGTTGAGCACAGACGAGCACTGAACACTATTGACCAGAACATGTCACCGCTGTCTTATAAAGACCTCAGGAACTGTGGACACTTGTGGAGAAGTTCAACATGATGATGAGATGATCAGTGTAACTCCACAACAACTACAGAAATGTCTCCACTAACATTCAGAAGCTCCTCCTGAGTCTCTCCGTAAGGCTGCACTCGCTACTGGGGATTCTGGGATTCTGGATGAGGGA
>CM040835.1:449748-469748 GCA_022828995.1 Vimba vimba
AAATGTAGGTTGTGTGCCCACTATAAAGTATGCACCCCTGCACATACGGTATTAACTCTCCCCCCCAGCCAGCGTGGGAGAGATAATAAACGTAGATTGTGTGCCCACTGTAAAGTGTGCACCCCTACACACACTATAACTGTTCCCACATCAGTTTCCCCCCCAGCTCGCGCTGGAGATGTGATAACGGGTGTGCCCTCTGTAAAGCGTGCGCCCCTGCACATGAGCACTGTTCACACAGCACAAACGGCTGGACGGCCGGGTCCCTATCTCACAGCGGCCCGTCTCCAGTCTTCATTCAGCCCCTAGTTATGCGGGCCAAGGCCTCAGAGGCTATCCCCGGTATATCAGAATGGGTGTTGAACATAATGAAACGAGGCTACTCGCTACAGTTTGCTCGCAGACCTCCGCGCTTTTCAGCCGTGGTCAAAACGACAATGAGAAAGGACGTTGCCCACGTTCTTCGCACTGAAATGTCGAAAAGGGATGTTAGAAAAGGGATTTTTCGAACCAGTTCCCTCCGTCCGTTCAGGATGCTTACAACCAAGCAGATCCTTGCGCAAATTCACCCGGGGGTTTTGGTTTTTCTCAGTGGATCTGAAAGATGCTTATTTTCACATCCAAATATCTCCTCATCACAGGCCATTCCTGAGATTCGCCTTTGAGGGGCAGGCTTACCAGTACAGCTTACACTACCTCGACGATTGTCTCATTAGCTCAATCGGAGGCACAGTTGATAACTCGCAGGTGATGGCTCCTCCGCCATCTAGGATGCCTGGGTCTCAGGATCAACACTTCCAAGAGCACACTGTCTCCCAGCCAGAGTATTTCTTTCCTGGGTACAGTGATAGACTCTATATGAATGAAAGTGCGCCTTTCACCAGAGAGCGCGCTCACGATTCAACGCCTAGCGGCATCTTTCAGAGCGGGCGCTCGCGCTCCTCTCAAAAGATTTCAGAGGATGTTGGGTCTCATGGCCTCAGCATCAGTTCTCCAGCTAGGACTACTGCACATGCGTCCTCTTCAGCGCTGGCTAAAACCCCGTGTACCAGCTCACATGTGGCGATCTGGCCACTTACTAATCACACACACACACACACACACACACACACACACACACACTCTCAGACATTATACCTTCCGTCTGATCCGACCTGTCAGCTGACTAAGTGTGTGTGCGTGTGTGTGCGTGCGCGCCTGCGCGTGCGTGTGTGTGTCTGTGTGTGTGTGTGTGTGTGTGTGTGTGCGTGTGTGTGTGCAGGAGCCCAATGCCAACAGCGTGGCGTGGAACACACAGTGTGAGGACATGCTGTGCTTCTCTGGCGGTGGGTATCTGAACATCAAGGCCAGCAGTTTCCCCGTGCACCAGCAGAAGCTGCAGGGCTTCGTCGTCGGCTACAACGGCTCCAAGATCTTCTGCCTGCACGTGTACTCCATGGCCGCGGTCGAGGTGCCTCAGGTGCGGACACAGGAAGTGATGTCAGAGGACACTCACATGTTGAACAGGAGTTTCAGGCACAGGCAGTCGGATGAGAAACTACATTCAGATTTAAATATTTCACGGAGTTAATCATTCCTGGTCGACATGTTTTATTGGTCCCGGAACAAGTTAATCCCTAACCTGCTCACCCTAACCGTACACATAAATATAACCTAACCATACCCATAAATATAACCTAACCGTACCCATAAAACCTGCTCACCCTAACCGTACCCATAAACTTAATTCAAAGAAAAAATACAGATATTTGTTCTTGTTTTAAGTACAAACACGTTTGATTTTGATACATTTTTCAGAAAACAAGACTTTCTCCAGTAAATGTATCTTGATTTAAAAATGTTTAGATATTTTTGCTGGAAAACGCACATGTAAACGTCTAGTTTCTGTGAATAATTAATCATCTTATAAAGTAACCCTGTCCTGGATGAGTCTCTGCTTGAGTGTCCTGTGTTTGTGCTGGTGTGTGCAGTCGGCCCCGATGTACCAGTACCTGGAGCGCCGCATGTTTCAGGAGGCCTATCAGATCGCCTGTCTGGGAGTGACGGACAGCGACTGGAGGGATCTGGCCACCGAGGCTCTCGAGGGACTCGACTTCCACACAGCCAAGAGAGTGAGCTCAGCCAGCGCTACTCTGTCCTGAGGTTATGAGAACGTTTCCGCTCATATCTCCTGTTCTGTGTCTCTCACCAGGCGTTCATCAGGGTTCGAGATCTGCGCTATCTGGAGCTCATCAGCAGCATCGAAGTGAGACCCGTTACTCTCTTTATCTCATCCTTCACTAGTGACTCGTTCTTAAAATAGAAGTCATTTTCTGCTCAATAATGATTCACATTTTTCGAAAACATTGTTGTAAAGAATAGATTTGTACTTTTCAAAAACATTTAGGAATCCGTATTTATACAGATAAAAGACTCACGTGGAGTGTTGGACAGTTCATGCACTCAGCGCTCGCAGCTTTACTTGAGTAGATGAAGGGGGCGGAGCTATCAGAGCACATGACTAAACACACTGATACATGTTGCATTTTGTTACAATCATGACAACTCTCTGAATAGTATTAGCATGTTATTGAATTTGGCAATGCTAATAGACATCAGTCCTGAAGCAGATCTGGGCAGGTGGAGCTGGGGAGGACGAGGGTTCAGAGGTCAGATCTGGGCAGGTGGAGCTGGAGAGGCAGAGGGTTCAGAGGTCAGATCTGGGCAGGTGGAGCTGGGGAGGAGTAGGGTTCAGAGGTCAGATCTGGGCAGGTGGAGCTGGGGAGGAGGAAGGTTCAGAGGTCAGATCTGGGCAGGTGAAGCTGGGGAGGAGGAGGGTTCAGAGGTCAGATCTGGGCAGGTGAAGCTGGGGAGGAGGAGGGTTCAGAGGTCAGATCTGGGCAGGTGGAGCTGGGGGGGAGGAGGGTTCAGAGTAGGGATCGACCGATATGGATTTTTTAGTGCCGATGCCGATACCGATTTTTTTTCATCAGCCTTAGCCGATGACCGATACGGGTTGCCGATTTTCTTGGGCCGATATTTGGAGCCGATACTGCTTTTGCTCACTCAGTTTACATCATAAAAATGACATGTATATAATATATAATGATAACAACTGTTACAAGTCTCAATTAAGAAAGGAACATTTATTGAACTTAAAAAAAAACAATATTTGACAAATATTAAAAAAAAGTTCAGTGCTGAAAATACTGAAAATAAATATTTAAGCATAATTCAAATTCTGAAAATAAATTCTGAATATAAATATTTAAGCATAATAAAATAATTTGACTGGAACATGTTATTCTGTGTAGTTGTCTGATCTATGTAATCGTGATCTCCATTTTAAACAAAACAAAAACGATTTTACACCAAATAGATTCTAAGTTTATTATGAATTAGGGATTGCGTCTAAAACGTGTGGAAAGCACGGCCGCGCCGCTTCTACAAGCGCTTGCGTCTGTTGTTGCTATGCAAACATGAACTGCTCTCTCCATGATGACGAGGAAGTAAGGATTAATTTATTTCCTGCCCTTTACGACTACATATATTTATGGAGATGAGAAATAAAAACCCGCCCTGTCCAGCTATGATCCGCCGTTCGACCGAGCTTTCGATGTTGTCATGGAAAGGTCAGTTGTTTTTTGTCACATGACCTGCGTGCGCTTGCGGCATTCAAGTTTAGATGTTTTCATCTCACCACGGCATAGGAGCGCCTGGACAAACCGTTTATATTGTCTATGGGACAAACCGTTTATATACTGTCTATGGAACAAACGAGCGCGCTGCATCGCGTGCGTGTCACAACCGCGTCACTTCTTTTATGAGCACGCGACCAAACGTCAGCCAGGTAGTCGCTGAATAAAACTCCCACAAATATAACGGAATCACCGAACAACGTCGGCATTATTTAATCCTATGACCAGTGTTTGTAACAGCTGCCTTATGCATATGGATAGCCTCAAACGTAGCTATTTGCAGCTCCCTAAATACAATGACAAGCAGTTTTATAGATGAGGCATTCGCGTTTTCCATTTGGACCCACAAACTTGCTTAGCTATAGTTGCACGCACATATAGAGCAACGTGTTTCCACTTTCAAAGTGTATTTCAGCTAAGTCAAACAGTTAAAAAGATGTTTTGAAATTTTAAAACTAACCGTTGTCTTGAAGAGGCTTCCAGCACTCTGCTAGTGTGGGAGGGGCAGTGCATGGGCTGCAGCGTCTCCAGCAACACAGAGCTGCCTGCGGACGCCTGTCTGTAATTAATGCCGGGAAAAAAACTATCGGCGAACGCAGCAGCCGCGTATCGGCCGATGCCGATACACGTCAAACCCGCAAATATCGGCCCGATTTATCGGCCGACCGATATATCGGTCGATCACTAGTTCAGAGGACAGATCTGGGCAGGTGGAGCTAGGGAGGAGGAGGGTTCAGAGGTCAGATCTGGGCAGGTGGAGCTGGGGAGGAGGAGGGTTCGGAGGACAGATCTGGGCAGGTGGAGCTGGGGAGGAGGAGGTTTCAGAGGTCAGATCTGGGCAGGTGGAGCTGGGGAGGAGGAGGGTTCGGAGGACAGATCTGGGCAGGTGGAGCTGGGGAGGAGAAGGGTTCGGAGGTTAGATCTGGGCAGGTGGAGCTGGGGAGGAGGAGGGTTCGGAGGACAGATCTGGGCAGGTGGAGCTGGGGAGGAGGAGGGTTCAGAGGTTAGATCTGGGCAGGTGGAGCTGGGGAGGAGGAGGGTTCGGAGGACAGATCTGGGCAGGTGGAGCTGGGGAGGAGGAGGTTTCAGAGGTCAGATCTGGGCAGGTGGAGCTGGGGAGGAGGAGGGTTCAGAGGTCAGATCTGGGCAGGTGGAGCTGGGGAGGAGAAGGGTTCGGAGGTTAGATCTGGGCAGGTGGAGCTGGGGAGGAGGAGGGTTCGGAGGACAGATCTGGGCAGGTGGAGCTGGGGAGGAGGAGGGTTCAGAGGTCAGATCTGGGCAGGTGGAGCTGGGGAGGAGGAGGTTTCAGAGGTCAGATATGGGCAGGTGGAGCTGGGGAGGAGGAGGGTTCAGAGGTCAGATCTGGGCAGGTGGAGCTGGGGAGGAGAAGGGTTCGGAGGTTAGATCTGGGCAGGTGGAGCTGGGGAGGAGGAGGGTTCGGAGGACAGATCTGGGCAGGTGCAGCTGGGGAGGAGCAGGGTTTAGAGGTCAGATCTGGGCAGGTGGAGCTGGGGAGGAGGAGGTTTCAGAGGTCAGATATGGGCAGGTGGAGCTGGGGAGGCAGAGGGTTCAGAGGTCAGATCTGGGCAGGTGGAGCTGGGGAGGAGGAGGTTTCAGAGGTCAGATCTGGGCAGGTGGAGCTGGGGAGGCAGAGGGTTCAGAGGTCAGATCTGGGCAGGTGGAGCTGGGGAGGAGGAGGGTTCAGAGGTCAGATCTGGGCAGGTGGAGCTGGGGAGGAGGAGGTTTCAGAGGTCAGATATGGGCAGGTGGAGCTGGGGAGGAGGAGGTTTCAGAGGTTAGATATGGGCAGGTGGAGCTGGGGAGGCAGAGGGTTCAGAGGTCAGATCTGGGCAGGTGGAGCTGGGGAGGAGGAGGTTTCAGAGGTCAGATCTGGGCAGGTGGAGCTGGGGAGGAGGAGGTTTCAGAGGTCAGATATGGGCAGGTGGAGCTGGGGAGGAGGAGGGTTCAGAGGTCAGATCTGGGCAGGTGGAGCTGGGGAGGAGGAGGTTTCAGAGGTCAGATATGGGCAGGTGGAGCTGGGGAGGAGGAGGGTTCAGAGGTCAGATCTGGGCAGGTGGAGCTGGGGAGGAGGAGGTTTCAGAGGTCAGATCTGGGCAGGTGGAGCTGGGGAGGAGGAGGTTTCAGAGGTCAGATCTGGGCAGGTGGAGCTGGGGAGGAGGAGGGTTCAGAGGTCAGATCTGGGCAGGTGGAGCTGGGGAGGCAGAGGGTTCAGAGGTCAGATCTGGGCAGGTGGAGCTGGGGAGGAGGAGGTTTCAGAGGTCAGATCTGGGCAGGTGGAGCTGGGGAGGCAGAGGGTTCAGAGGCCAGATCTGGGCAGGTGGAGCTGGGGAGGAGGAGGTTTCAGAGGTCAGATCTGGGCAGGTGGAGCTGGGGAGGAGAAGGGTTCGGAGGTTAGATCTGGGCAGGTGGACCTGGGGAGGAGGAGGTTTCAGAGGTCAGATCTGGGCAGGTGGAGCTGGGGAGGAGGAGGGTTCGGAGGACAGATCTGGGCAGGTGGAGCTGGGGAGGAGGAGGTTTCAGAGGTCAGATCTGGGCAGGTGGAGCTGGGGAGGCGGAGGGTTCAGAGGTCAGATCTGGGCAGGTGGAGCTGGGGAGGAGGAGGGTTCAGAGGTCAGATCTGGGCAGGTGGAGCTGGGCAGGCAGAGGGTTCAGAGGTCAGATCTGGGCAGGTGGAGCTGGGGAGGAGGAGGGTTCGGAGGTCAGATCTGGGCAGGTGGAGCTGGGGAGGAGGAGGGTTCAGAGGTCAGATCTGGGCAGGTGGAACTGGGGAGGCGGAGGGTTCAGAGGTCAGATCTGGGCAGGTGGAGCTGGGGAGGAGGAGGGTTCAGAGGTCAGATCTGGGCAGGTGGAGCTGGGGAGGCAGAGGGTTCAGAGGTCAGATCTGGGCAGGTGGAGCTGGGGAGGAGGAGGGTTCAGAGGTCAGATCTGGGCAGGTGGAGCTGGGGAGGCAGAGGGTTCAGAGGTCAGATCTGGACAGGTGGAGCTGGGGAGGAGGAGGGTTCAGAGGTCAGATCTGGGCAGGTGGAGCTGGGGAGGAGGAGGTTTCAGAGGTCAGATCTGGGCAGGTGGAGCTGGGGAGGAGGAGGGTTCGGAGGTCAGATCTGGGCAGGTGGAGCTGGGGAGGAGGAGGGTTCGGAGGAACTCTGATACTGAAACACTGAACCACACTGTTTAAATGATGAGCCAGCAATCTCATTGGCTGCAGGATCAGCAGAGCCAATCAGCTTGAGCCATGAGGGTGTGTGATATAGTCTGTGATAATATCGCCATTGTTGTTTTAATGATGTGTGATCTGACATTATCGAGTACATCCCTCACTTTACAGAAACACATCTAGAGAGCGCACACATCTACGTGATGTAGTTTAGTCATTTACGCTAGTGTGCGCTTTCACTGCGTGATTTACTGTTAAAACGCATTTAAAATGCCCTCAATATTCAAGATAATGGGAAAAAATACCTTTGTATGTCTTTTATATATATATTTTTTTTCTCCAAACATTAGCACAATTACTAATGTGATAATGATTTTATACAACAGTTCAATAAACAAGAAGTTAATATTAAGTGACTTACATTTTAGACACAATATCGCCTGTTTTTGTTCCATTTCGCAAAGGAAAATAGTTCCAAACAAAGACCCAGGACTGTTTTGCGTCTCTGAGCAACACATGACGGTGTTTCGTTACTGAATGAACGAATCGGTTGAACGATGATCGGTTGATTCAAGACAAGTCAAATGCTTTGTTCCTGAATGAATCGGCTGTATGAATGAATCGGTTGAATCTCAATGACTCACTCATTAACAGAGACTTGCTGCCACCTACTGGTGGTTTTAATTCAACAATTAAGGTATCTTTTCGTTTTTAAATTAATTTCTAATATCATTCTAATCTAATATCATTTCTAATCATCATCATCTAATATATTCAACTATTTATGTTTAAAACATCAGTCCTGCATGTGTAACTGCAGGTTAATTGCATTCATGTCCCACTGATCTGCATAAACAGTCTGTGTAAATGCATTTTGTTGATATTGATTTCATTTGATTGTTAACAGCCCTATTGTGTCTTATTATTCTAATAGAATTTGATTTAATGTAAGAATAAAAAAAAAAAAAATGATAAATGCATTTCTGAGGTGAGGCAGCGTCAGTGATGTGTTCGGCCTCCAGAGGGCGAGACGAAGCAAACACAACACAAGAGAAGTGATAAAACGTCTCGGGTTACGTATGTAACCCTTGTTCCCTGAGAAAGGGAACGAGACACTGCGTCGGTGACGACACTAGGGGAACGCCCTTCAGCGTAGCGCGTCTGAATTTATGAATGAAACTCAGTCCAATCCTATTGGCGTTGCGTGATGACGTAGTGTGTGACGGCATATACGGATGTGTACAAAAGCACGCCGGCACACAGAAATGTCAGCTTTTGCTATGAAGCAAGTGCTCCAGGCGGGGTGAGGTGTGGCGAACCGACGCAGTGTCTCGTTCCCTTTCTCAGGGAACAAGGGTTACATACGTAACCCGAGACGTTCCCTTTCGAGGGAACTCGAACTGCGTCGGTGACGACACTAGGGGAACGAGATACCCACTATACCACAACGAACCCCGCTCATCCTAGTGTGAAGCTGTCTTCAGGCACAACTTAGGACGAAAGCACTCGTGCACCGGGTGTAGAGGGAAGGTCCAGACTGTAGAATCTCATGAATGTGTGCGGAGTGGCCCAGCCAGCCGCCTCACATATGTCATGGATAGGAGTCCCTGAAAGGAGGGCTTTGGAGGACGCCATGCCTCTAGTAGAGTGAGCCCTCACGGCCATAGGTGAAGGCAGATTGCGCACCTGATAGGCCAGGGAAATAGTCTGAACGATCCAGTTGCTGACGGTTTGCTTAGAGGCGGGAAGCCCTTTCTTGGGGGACCCGAAACACACCAGCAACTGGTCCGCCTTCCTCCATTGTGAAGACCTCTGAACATAAATGTCTAATGCTCTGACAGGGCAGAGCAGGTGAAGTCTTCCATCCTCTGCCGTCACATGAGGTGGGGGATGAAACGCCTGCAGAACCGTAGACCTAGCCATATTGGTTGGCACCTTAGGGACATAGCCCAAACTGGGGTGCAGGATGGCCTTGACTCTCCCAGGAGCAAACTCCAGGCACTGAGGAGATACCGAGAGTGCCTGGAGATCTCCCACCCTCTTAAGAGAGGTGATGGCAAGGAGAAAAGCCATCTTGAGAGTCAGGTTCTTGGCCTCAGCCGACTCCAGCGGCTCGAAGGGGGCCTCAGCCAACGCTTCGAGGACCACTGCCAGGTCCCAGGTGGGAACCCTGGTGCGAGTCGCAGGTCTCATCCTCCAGGCTCCCCGTAGGAAGCGTACGACCAGCTGATGCCTCCCCAGAGGCCCGTCACTCAGAGGAGCGTAGAAAGCCGCAATGGCAGCCACATAAACCTTGAGTGTGGATGGGGTAAGTCCAGCAGAAAAGCGGTCATGGAGAAACTCCAGTACTGAAGCCACCGGGCAGTTAACTGGGTCCGATCCACGCTCTCTGCACCAAATGGAAAATACATTCCACTTCAGGCCGTACAACTTCCTCGTGGAGGGAGCTCTGGAACTGAGAATAGTCTCAACTACTCCTGCAGATAGGCCGGCTTCTAGGTACTGTGCCCCCTCAAGGGCCAGACCCACAGTTTCCACAGCTCGGGCCGAGGGTGGAGAACTGAGCCCCCTGCCTGGGACAGCAGGTCCCTCCTCAGAGGGATCTGCCATGGCTGGCCTGCCAGGAGTGATATGATATCCGAGAACCATACTCGGGCCGGCCAGAACGGGGCTACTAATAGTAGACTGACACCGTCTCGACGGACCCTTTCCAGAACTCCCGGGAGCAGAGCGATCGGGGGAAAAGCATACAGACGTAGCCTCGGCCACGTCTGTACCATGGCATCCAACCCCAGCGGGGCTGGATGCGTGAGGGAGAACCACAGGGGACAGTGTGTCGTCTCTCGAGACGCAAATAAGTCCACTTCCACCGGGCCGAACCTCTCGCATATCAACTCCACCGTCTCGGGGTGGAGTCTCCATTCCCCGGGCCTCAGCCCCTGCCTCGACAGGACGTCTGCTCCCTGATTCTGGTCCCCCGGGACATACATCGCCCTGAGAGACGATAGTCTCCGCTGGGACCACAGGAGGATCTGATGCGCCAGTCTGCACAGAGGGCGCGACCTCAGACCCCCCTGGCGGTTCAAATAAGACACCACCGACATGTTGTCGGTTCTTACAAGGACATGGCGACCGTGGAGGTCTGGCAGGAAGCTCCTCAGAGCCCGGAACACCGCCAACATTTCTAGGCAATTTATGTGCCAAGAGGAATGATGGTCCTGCCAGAGACCTCTCGCAAAGCGGCCGTCCATGACCGCGCCCCAGCCCGTGAGGGAGGCGTCTGTCGAAATCGTAATTCGGCGACATAATGCTCCCAACTTGGGACCTTGGGACAGAAACCAAGGTTTCTTCCACATTGATAGGGAACGAAGGCATCTGCGCGTAACCCTTATCATGCGGAAAGGATTTCCCCTCGGGGAAAACCCCTTGGCTTTCAACCACCACTGCAGGGCTCTCATGTGCAGAAGGCCAGAAGGAATCACGCTGGACGCTGCTGCCATGAGACCCAACACTCTCTGGAAGTGTTTCACTGTGATGGTGTGGCCTAGCTTCACCCTGTTTAGTGTGGTCAATATGGACTCGATACGTGCAGGAGACATTTGTGCCTGCATCGTCGTCGAGTCCCATACCACCCCCAAGAACGTAGTCCGTTGGGCGGGTGTCAACACACTCTTTTTCGTGTTGAGCCTCAACCCCAAGCGCTGAATATGGCCAAGGACGACATCTCGATGCCGAACTGCCAACTCTCGAGACTGGGCCAGGATTAGCCAGTCGTCGATGTAATTCAGCACACGGATGCCCTGGAGCCTCAGCGGGGCCAGAGCTGCATCCATACACTTGGTGAATGTGCGAGGGGAGAGTGCTAGGCCGAATGGAAGAACCCGATATTGGTACGCTTCGCCCCCGAAAGCGAACCTCAGGAACCTCCTGTGACATGGAAGGATGGAGATGTGGAAGTAGGCGTCTTTTAGATCTATCGTGACAAACCAATCCTCGGATTGGATTTGACTCACGATGATGGGAATGGTGAGCATCTTGAACCTGAACCTCCTCAGAGACCGGTTCAAGTGCCTCAGATCTAGAATTGGACGCAACCCTCCATCCTTCTTGGGAACTATGAAGTACCGGCTGTAGAACCCGGACTCCCTGACTGGTGGGGGAACATGTTCTATGGCCCCTTTTGCCAGCAGCGAGTGAACTTCCTGTTCTAACACCAGACCCTGCTCTGGGTGCACTGAAGTCCAGACCACCCCGTTGAATTTTGGTGGGCGGACCTGGAACTGCAGTCTGTACCCAATTTCTACAGTGCGCAGGACCCATGGAGAAATATTCGCGAGGTTTTGCCATGCCTCTGCAAAATTCACCAAGGGAACCAGCCCCTCGGGGCTGGTGTCCAGTGTTTTGTGCAAGTCCTTGACGGCACCCTGAAGCGGAGGAACGGCAGGGAAAGACCGACAACGACTCACGGTGTGCGAACCCAAACGCTGACTGGCTGCAGACCCTTGGGGCAGACAGACCAGCGTGTGCTCGCTGGAAGCTAGCGTGTCCCGAAGCGTCAGAGACGGCGGGATACTGACGCCAGCTTCCTGAGGGCCCAACGAGAGAGGGGACCTCAATCGCTCTCTCTCGGGGGGGGGCGGCCCTTCGAGGTCTCATAGTAGTTAGGACCTCTTTCCTTTTGCCTTCTTGGCCTGGAGGACGGTCCTCAGATCCGCCCTCTCAGGAGGCTGTGGGTGAGAGCGCTGTCTAGAGTCCCAAGCTCTTTGAGGGGGACCTCTAGAAGCGACGCTCTCCCTCTGGCTTTGGCGGTAGGAGGAGCTCGGTGCAGGCTGAGGCTGCTTCTCCCTAGCAGACCTCCTAGACCTTGATCGACGAGGGAGATATTGCTTGAAAGCTTCACTCTGTTTTTTAGTCTCCTGAAATCTGTCGACGACTACGTTAACGGCTTCGCCAAACAGACCAGTGGTACAAACAGGCGCATCAAGGAGAAAGGCCCTGTCCTTTTCCTTAATGCCTGATAAATTAAGCCACAGATGCCTCTCCGTGGCTACCAGTGCTGACATGGAGCGGCCGATGGCGCGGGCCGTCTCCTTGGTAACACGGAGAGACAAATCTGTGGCTTTGCGAAGCTCAGCGATATCGTCGACGGTGGGACCCTCGCCCTGGTCTATCTCCCTTAACAGGTCGGCCTGGTACGCCTGCAAAATGGCCATAGTATGCATGCTCGCACCAGCCCGACCTGCCGCCATGTAAGCTCTGCCCACCAAATCAGATGTCGTACGACAGGGTTTGGAGGGCAATGCCGGTGTCTTGAGGGATGACGCAAGGTCGGGTGAGAGGTAACTGGCTAAAGCTTCCTCTACCCGAGGCATCACCCCATAACCGTTTTCTCTAACCCCCACAATGTTGCTGTAATTTAACATTGGAGGGTTAGACAGGCGTGCTGAAAACGGCCTGTTCCAGGATTTACACAACTCATTGTGTAAATCCGGGAAGAACGGAAGAGACCGGCGTGAAGGTTGTGCGCGATGCTGCAGAAAACGTTCATCAAGTTTACTCTTGACTCGCGTTTCCTGTCTTTCCTGTGGCCAACTAATGTTAAGTTTGGCCACAGCACGCGTTACAACCTCCATGAGCTCGTCATAATTAGGTGTAATTTGAGCCGAGTGGTGTGCCTCTTCGAGATCCCCCCCCGCGACGCTGAGCACATCTAATTCCTCGGAATCAGATAGCTGCAGCACCGGGTCTACATCCCGAGCGGGAGAAGCCGCGGGGCAGGCTCCCGAACGGGGGATAGGGGAATCTGAACTTTCAGATGAGGATCGAGAAAATGCCTCGGCAGTCTCGATCCCCTCTGCAAGCTCTCGCTGCGAGCCCCACGATCGTAGCCGCCGCATTGCCTCGGCAGATGCGGGACCTGAACCGCGGGGAGCGCGCATCTGGCCGTCCTCGGAAAACAAAGCCAGGCGGGAACGCAGCACTCTTACAGAAAGAGACTCACAGTGACCGCAAGCAGCCCCCTCGAGGGCTGCCTGGGCGTGCTGCATTCCCAAACATGACACACACATCTCGTGTGTGTCCCCAGCCGTAATGTAGCGCGGGCAGGGAAACACACATTTTTTGAATTGCTCACTTGCCATTATAATGCTTTGCAACAGACAATACAACACCAAATAGAACGAACTTCTCACACACAACACAGAGCGCTTGCTGAATAGCAAAAAGCTGACATTTCTGTGTGCCGGCGTGCTTTTGTACACATCCGTATATGCCGTCACACACTACGTCATCACGCAACGCCAATAGGATTGGACTGAGTTTCATTCATAAATTCAGACGCGCTACGCTGAAGGGCGTTCCCCTAGTGTCGTCACCGACGCAGTTCGAGTTCCCTCGAAAGGGAACTCTCAGCTACAATATAACAGCTCGATGGTTTAACAATTGGAATTAGTATTGTCATTTTACAGTTATTCTGTAAAATAATTTTTGTTATTATTTCATACTCATTTAGTCCATTTATTATATACTGGAACAGAGTCTAATTGAATTTGTTATTGCCTGATGATCAGCTCATTCACATGCGTTCAGAGAGAAGGGAGCCGACACGTCAGCTAATAGAGTATTATAGTGTTGAATGAAAGAAACCCAGTCAGGTTTGGAACGGGTGATGGAAGAATGTTCATGAAAAACATCAACTGTTAAAATGCCTTTAAAATGCATCTGAGTTGGTGTGTGTGTGTGTGTGTGTGTGTGTGTGTGTGTGTGTGTGTGTGTGTGTGTGTGTGTGTGTGTGTGTGTGTGTGTGTGCAGGAGAGGAAGAGGAGGGGTGAGAGTGATCACCAGCTCTTCCTCACTGATGTTCATCTCTGTGTGAGTGTGAGTGTGTGTGTGTGTGTGTGTGTGTGTGTGTGTGTGTGTGTGTGTGTGTGTGTGTGTGTGTGTGTGTGTGTGTGTGTGTCATGTGTGAGTGTGTGATTAGGACGGCTTGTGTTCTGGGAAAGAAAGTTTGTGTTGTTCAGAAATGCTTTTGATGTCTGGAGTTAAGAATGGAAACAATGAACTATTGAGTTTGTGTGTGTGTGTGTGTGAGAGAGAGTTTGTGTGTGTGTGTGTGTGTGTGTGTGTGTGTGCGTGTGTGTGTGTGTGTGTGTGTGTGTGTGTGTGTGCGTGCAGAAGAGGAAGAGGAGGGGTGAGAGTGATCACCAGCTCTTACATTTACATTTATTCATTTAGCAGACGCTTTATCCAAAGCGACTTATAAATGAGAACAATAGAAGCAGTGAAACTAACAGTAGGACAACAATATGCAAGTGCTATGACCCTTCTCAGTTTAATCCAACGCAGTACATGTTAATTTTTTTATTTTATTTTTTATAATAGAATATTGTTAGTATTACTTACTGGTAGTACTAACTTACCAATTAGTATTGGGCGGCAGTGGCTCAGTGGTTCCTGTAGGTTGTCTACAAACCGGAAGGTTGGTGGTTCCATCCCTGGTTCCACCTGACCAAGTATCGAGGTGTCCGTGAGCAAGACACCTAACCCCAGCTGCTCCCGACGAGCTGGATGGCTGACACCGCCCTCGGTGTGTGAATGAGTGAGTAAATGGGTGAATGTGAGGCTACATGTAAAGCGCTTTGGTGGCCATAGGTCTGTGAAAGCGCTATATAAATGCAGTCCATTTACCATTTTGTGCCTCTTTGAGATGGCACCACAAGACGCTGTTCGCTTTGCAGAGCGCAAGTTTCTGGATGGCACATAAGTCTGAAGTAAAGAGTTTAGGTAGGAGGGAGAAGAGCCAGTGGTTGTTCTGTAGGCAAACGTCAGTGACTTGAATTTGATACGAGTGGCAACTGGCAACCAGTGCAGTGTAGTGAGGAGAGGAGTGACGTGTGCTCTCTTCGGCTCGTTAAAGACCACTCTGGCTGCAGAGTTCTGGATCAGTTGCAGAGGTTTGACAGTGCAAGCTGGAAGACCAGCCAGAAGAGCGTTACAATAGTCCAGTCTGGATAGAACAAGCGCTTGGACAAGGAGTTGAGTAGCATGTTCTGATAGGAAGGGCCTGATCCTCCTAATGTTGTACAAGGCAAATCTACATGACCGGGCAGTTCTAGCAATGTGGTCTGTGAAGTTCAATTGATCATCAATTACAACTCCAAGGTTCCTGGCTGACCTTGATGGAGTTATGGATGATGAGCCTAGCTGAATGCTGAAGTTGTGATGAAGTGTTGGGTTGGACGGGACCACGAGTAGCTCTGTCTTCGCGAGGTTTAGTTGAAGGTGGTGGTCCTTCATCCAGCCAGAAATGTCTGTCAGGCTGAGATGCGATCAGCTACCGTCGGATCATCAGGCTGGAATGAGAGGTAGAGTTGTGCGTCATCAGCGTAGCAGTGATAGGAAAAAACATGTTTCTGAATCACAGATCTAGTGATGACATGTAGATGGAGAAGAGAAGTGGTCCCAGCACTGAGCCCTGAGGCACTCCAGTAGCTAGATGTTGGGACTTAGACACCTCACCCCTCCACAACACCCTGAAGGACCTAATGAGAGGGAAGACTTGAACCACTGGAGTGTGGTTCCCGAGATGCCCTTCATCTTTAGGATTGACAGGAGGATCTGATGGTTAACTGTGTCAAAGGCAGCAGATCCAGCTGGATGAGAACTGAGGATTTGGAGGCTGCTCTTGCCAGTCTCAGAGCTTCAGTAACCGAGAGCAGGGCAGTCTCAGTTGAGTGACGCTGCTGAAACCAGACTGGTAGTTGTCCAGGAGGTTGTTCTGTGTAAGAAAGGAAGAGATCTGGTTGAAAACAACTTGTTCAAGTGTTTTCGCGACGAATGGAAGAAGAGATACCGGTCTGTAATTCTCCAGATGTGCTGGATTTAGAGTGGGTTTCTTAAGCAGTGGGGTTACCCGAGCCTGCTTAAATGCTGTGGGAAAGGTACCAGTGTGAAGAGAGGTGTTTATGATGTGTGTGAGTGCGGGTACAACTGAGGATGAAATGGCTTGAAGTAGATTAGTGGGAATAGGATCAAGCGGACAGGTGGTAGGGCGATTGGAAAGGCGGAGTTTGGAGACTTCTGCCTCTGAAAGTAGAGAGAAGGAGGGGAGAAAGTGTGTGTTAGCTGGTAAAATTTGTGTGTCAGTTTGTGGATTGGTAAATTGGCCGCTGATGGTGTTTGTTTTATTTATGAAGAATGTGTCAAAATCGTCTGCTGTTAGTGTTGATGAAGGAGGAGGAGGAGGAGGAGGAGGAGGGTTGAGAAGAGAGGAGAAGGTTTTGAAAAGTCAGAAGAATTGTTAATTTTGTTGTGATAGTAAGTAATTTTAGCAGGAGAGATATTAGCAGAGAAGGAAGAGAGGAGGGATTGATAAAGACCAAGGTCAGTAGGATCTTTCGGTTTACGCCACTTCCTCTCTGCACCCCTGAGTTTAGAACTACCGGGGGCAGAGGGTGTGGCGCGGGCTGGCCTGGAGGAAAGGGGGCAGAAGTTGTCCGAGCATGATGTTAAAGTGGAGAAAAGAGTATCAGTTGCACTGTTAGTATCTAGTGTTGAGATCTGATCAGGTGGAGGAAGTGTGGATGAGACCGGAGAGGATAGGCGATAAGGGTGAGAGTGAGTGTAGATTTCACCGAAAGGTGACCTGTGGAGGAGTGTGTGTTGTGTTCTGACGAAGGTTGATCTGAGGTGTGCAGTGGAGTGACCAGTGTATGGTCAGTGGAGCAGTAGCATGTGTAAATAAGGTCCTATTTGTGAGTAGCTGCTGTACATTCTCCTTTGAGGTCGAATGAGGCGAGCAAAGTGTGGAAATCAGCAGCCTGAGGTTTTTCTAGGTGGATGTTGAAGTCTCCAAGAACTATGAGAGGAGTACCGTCCTCAGGGAAGGATGAGAGTAGCACATCGAGCTCCTCCAAGAAACTGCCAAGCTGCCCTGGGGGATGATATATAACTACAAAATAGATTTTAATAGGGCTAGTGATGGTAATTGAATGCGATTCAAATGAGCTGTTGTCACACAGAGGTGGTAAAGGATCAAATTTCCAGTCGTTTGAGATGAGCAGACCAGTACCTCCACCCCGTCCGGTCAGGCGAGGAGTGTGTGGGAAAGTGAAGTTAGTGTAGAGGGCCGCCGGTGTGGCAGTGTCCTCCGGTCTGATCCAGGTCTCAGTCAGGGCCAGTAAGCTGAGACCTGAATGACTAGAAATAGATGTAATGAAATCACCTTTGTTTACAGCGGACTGGCAATTCCAGAGACCGATAGGAAAAGAGAATATAGTACTAGAAGACACCGGAAAGGTACGCAGGTTGTTTGGATTGGACTGCCTCCGACGTGTGACATTTGATGTATACGTATGTTAGTAATAGTAGGGATTTGAAAACGCATAGTGTAAGAGGGGTCACACACAGACAGATCAGATGAAAAGTTGTGTAGAAGAGGAAGGAAACAACAAGAAAATTAAATAAACAACAAGAAATTAATACTCAAGTGCCTTCGCACGATGAGGGCTTCGCACAATGAGGGCTTCGCACGATGAGGGCTTCGCACGATGAGGTCTTCGCACGATGAGGGCTTCGCACGATGAGGGCTTCGCACGATGAGGGCTTCGCACGATGAGGTCTTCGCACGATGAGGGCTTCGCACGATGAGGTCTTCGCACGATGAGGTCTTCGCACGATGAGGGCTTCGCACGATGAGGGCTTCGCACGATGAGGGCTTCGCACGATGAGGGCTTCGCACGATGAGGGCTTCGCACGATGAGGGCTTCGCACGATGAGGTCTTCGCACGATGAGGGCTTCGCACGATGAGGGCTTCGCACGATGAGGTCTTCGCACGATGAGGTCTTCGCACGATGAGGTCTTCGCACGATGAGGGCTTCGCACGATGAGGGCTTCGCACGATGAGGGCTTCGCACGATGAGGTCTTCGCACGATGAGGTCTTCGCACGATGAGGGCTTCGCACGATGAGGGCTTCGCACGATGAGGGCTTCGCACGATGAGGGCTTCGCACGATGAGGTCTTCGCACAATGAGGTCTTCGCACGATGAGGGCTTCGCACGATGAGGGCTTCGCACGAGGGCTGCCGCGGTGCACTAACGTATTTTATACACGCCTAATACCTCGTTATTGAATACAGCAGGCCACGCCCTACTATTTAGCCAAGCGAAACTCAAAAGTCACGACACACAAACAAATGCCACGTGGGCGCGCGTTTTACCAGAGTAAAACACAGTAAATAAAACAATGTTTCCTAGCAACAAAGAACCAGGCTAAAATCTACTGGGAAAAGTAAACACTCACAGACTAATGTTCTCTCCTGCTGATCGACTGCTTCTTCGTACTCCTCCTCGCAGATGTTCATCTGTGTGTGTGTGTGTGTGTGTGTGTGTGCAGGAGAGGAAGAGGAGGGGTGAGAGTGATCACCAGCTCTTCCTCGCAGATGTTCATCTCTGTGTGTGTGTGTGCAGGAGAGGAAGAGTGATCAACAGCTCTTCCTCGCAGATGTTCATCTCTGTGTGTGTGTGTGTGTGTGTGTGTGCAGGAGAGGAAGAGTGATCACCAGCTCTTCCTCGCAGATGTTCATCTCTGTGTGTGTGTGTGTGTGTGTGTGTGTGCAGGAGAGGAAGAGGAGGGGTGAGAGTGATCACCAGCTCTTCCTCGCAGATGTTCATCTCTGTGTGTGTGTGTGCAGGAGAGGAAGAGTGATCAACAGCTCTTCCTCGCAGATGTTCATCTCTGTGTGTGTGTGTGTGTGTGTGTGTGCAGGAGAGGAAGAGTGATCACCAGCTCTTCCTCGCAGATGTTCATCTCTGTGTGTGTGTGTGTGTGTGTGTGTGTGCAGGAGAGGAAGAGGAGGGGTGAGAGTGATCACCAGCTCTTCCTCGCAGATGTTCATGCGTATCAGGGCAAGTTCCACGAGGCCGCCAGACTCTACCGGAGGAGCGGGCAGGACAGCCGAGCGCTCAGCATGTACACCGACCTGCGCATGTTTGAGTACGCCAAGGTGTGTGACGCATACCACTATCGAGTATGTGTGTGTGTGTGTGTGTGTGTCTGATCTGTCTGTATGCACATGAGTCACAGACTCTTTCTGTCAGCGTAACTAAAAAACAGTCTGTAACTGCTCTGCACTTACATTAAACAACCAAGCACTTGATATTAGGTACTCACTGTGTGTGTGTGTGTGTGTGTGTGTGTGTGCGTGTGTGAAGGACTTCCTCGGCTCAGCGGATCCCAAGGACAGTAAACTGCTGATGAAGAAGCAGGCGGACTGGGCGAAGAACAGCCGAGAGCCGAGAGCGGCGGCAGACATGTACCTGACAGCAGGAGAACACATGAAGGCCATCGAGATCATCGGGGAGCATGGCTGGATGGACATGTGAGACACACACACACACACACACACGTCTATATTACTAACAGGGGACTATCGCTCTACACTGGCCAAGAGGGGACTAGTGTTTCTGGTAATTTTGAAGAAACAAAAATGGCATACAAAATTTTCTTTTAAGGTCTTTTTTCGTAATATAATTTAAAATTTGCATTTTTTTTATTTTAAAAAACATACCAAGAGGGTTAGCTTGCATCTCTGACCGATGTCTAACTATCCAACAGGGGACTCTCATAGCCTGCAGTGGAACTGTGTGTGTGTGAACAGTGAAGTGAACTGGCAGTGAAGTTTGTCTTCATTATGTAACTTATGTATTTATATATATATATATTGTAACGAGGTTCAATGTTGTGGGAAGAAGGAGGCGGGAACCGGCGAACATTCAAGAAACTTTAATGATACAAATAAAACAAATACAAAACGAAAGTAAAAGACAGCGGCCCCTCAGGGACGACTGCTGTCACAATACAACACAACACAAGTTCAGGCCTGTCCTCTCTCGCTCTCCACTGTCGTCGCTCCTCCGTGAGAGACACGAGACCGTCGCGCAGGAGTCGCTCATCAGTGATCACGCCACCGGCCTCACGCCGCTCTCCCACGGCCTCGTCCCGCTCGCCACATATATATACCGGTATATCTATCCACCTTATTCTGCTCTAAACAATGCGCGCTGCCATAACGACGACTCCGGTTGCCTACTTCCGGTTCGTAGCGCGTGACCTGTACTAGCAGCGAGAGAGTTCAAGCTCCTCATGTGC
>CM040835.1:479748-537248 GCA_022828995.1 Vimba vimba
GATGTAACTTTTGATACTTTGCGGTAAAAGTCGACCTAATCGACCTGAAGGACACGTACTTCCATGTATCGGTTCTGCCTCTGCCGTTTCTACGCTTTGGGTTGATTACGAGTTTCTCTCTTGATAGCGTGAGTAATACTGTTATACCATGGTGCAGTACTTTTCTCTCTAACCTTTTTTGATCTGATCGTTGCAACAGTTTCTAATGTACTAGAGAAAATGGTGCAAACACTGCTAGTCATTTCCTCTAGTTCATTTGTGTGCCTGGGTACACTTAGAACACTTGTGAGTACACAGTCTGGACGGGCTGAGATTTGTGAATCTATCGATAGTGTTTGGGAGAATTGTTCTACCCGGCCGATAATGCGGCACAACATTGCAGATTTCAGCAGTTGTGCACGTTACAAGGAAGTGATCAGTGATATCATCACTTTGCGGTAGAATCTCTATATCAGCAGGATCGGTTCCATGTGATATAATTAAATCTAGTGTTTGATTAAAACGATGGGTGGGTCTAGTGACGTTTTGCTTGACCCCAAAGGAGTTTAGTAAATCTATAAACGCATCATTTGAATTACGCATCATCTACGTGAATGTTAAAATCTCCGGCAATCAATGCTTTATCGACGTTGACCAACAGATCTGAGGGAAAGTCTGCAAACTCTTTTAGGATATCAGCATAGGGCCCTGGAGGTCTGTATACCAAAGCAAGAGATAGTAGGGATTTTTTTCTAATATCTGAGAGTGTAACATTTAGCACACGCACTTCAGATGAGTTAAAACTGTGTCCTGGTTTCTGAGTAACATTGAGAATATCTCTATAGATAGTCACAACATTGCCGCCACGACCAATCATACCAACGTCTGTCACTGATGCTGATGTGATGCGTGCTGATTGGCTGATGTGATGCGAGGTGATTGGCTGATGTGATGCGAGGTGATTGGCTGATGTGATGCGTGCTGATTGGCTGATGTGATGCGAGGTGATTGGCTGATGTGATGCGAGGTGATTGGCTGATGTGATGCGAGGTGATTGGCTGATGTGATGCGAGATGATTGGCTGATGTGATGCGAGATGATTGGCTGATATGATGCGAGATGATTGGCTGATGTGATGCGTGCTGATTGGCTGATGTGATGCGAGATGATTGGCTATGATTGGCTGATGTGATGCGAGATGATTGGCTGATATGATGCGAGATGATTGGCTGATGTGATGCGTGCTGATTGGCTGATGTGATGCGAGATGATTGGCTGATGTGATGCGAGGTGATTGGCTGATGTGATGCGAGGTGATTGGCTGATGTGATGCGAGATGATTGGCTGATGTGATGCGAGATGATTGGCTGATATGATGCGAGATGATTGGCTGATGTGATGCGAGGTGATTGGCTGATGTGATGCGAGATGATTGGCTGATGTGATGCGAGATGATTGGCTGATGTGATGCGAGATGATTGGCTGATGTGATGCGAGATGATTGGCTGATATGATGCGAGATGATTGGCTGATGTGATGCGTGCTGATTGGCTGATGTGATGCGAGATGATTGGCTATGATTGGCTGATGTGATGCGAGATGATTGGCTGATGTGATGCGAGATGATTGGCTGATGTGATGCGTGCTGATTGGCTGATGTGATGCGAGATGATTGGCTGATGTGATGCGTGCTGATTGGCTGATGTGATGCGAGATGATTGGCTGATGTGATGCGAGGTGATTGGCTGATGTGATGCGAGATGATTGGCTGATGTGATGCGAGGTGATTGGCTGATGTGATGCGAGATGATTGGCTGATGTGATGCAAGGTGATTGGCTGATGTGATGCGAGGTGATTGGCTGATGTGATGCGAGGTGATTGGCTGATGTGATGCGAGGTGATTGGCTGATATGATGCGAGATGATTGGCTGATGTGATGCGAGATGATTGGCTGATGTGATGCGAGGTGATTGGCTGATGTGATGCGAGATGATTGGCTGATGTGATGCGAGGTGATTGGCTGATGTGATGCGAGATGATTGGCTGATGTGATGCGAGATGATTGGCTGATGTGATGCGAGATGATTGGCTGATGTGATGCGTGCTGATTGGCTGATGTGATGCGAGATGATTGGCTGATGTGATGCGAGATGATTGGCTGATGTGATGCGAGATGATTGGCTGATGTGATGCGTGCTGATTGGCTGATGTGATGCGTGCTGATTGGCTGATGTGATGCGAGATGATTGGCTGATGTGATGCGAGATGATTGGCTGATGTTATGCGAGATGATTGGCTGATGTGATGCGAGATGATTGGCTGATGTGATGCGAGATGATTGGCTGATGTTATGCGAGATGATTGGCTGATGTGATGCGAGATGATTGGCTGATGTTATGCGAGATGATTGGCTGATGTGATGCGAGGTGATTGGCTGATGTGATGCAAGGTGATTGGCTGATGTGATGCGAGATGATTGGCTGATGTGATGCAAGGTGATTGGCTGATGTGATGCGAGGTGATTGGCTGATATGATGCGAGATGATTGGCTGATGTGATGCGAGATGATTGGCTGATGTGATGCGAGATGATTGGCTGATGTGATGCGAGGTGATTGGCTGATGTGATGCGAGGTGATTGGCTGATGTGATGCGAGATGATTGGCTGATGTGATGCGAGGTGATTGGCTGATGTGATGCGAGATGATTGGCTGATGTGATGCGAGATGATTGGCTGATGTGATGCGAGATGATTGGCTGATGTGATGCGAGATGATTGGCTGATATGATGCGAGATGATTGGCTGATGTGATGCGAGGTGATTGGCTGATGTGATGCGAGGTGATTGGCTGATGTGATGCGAGATGATTGGCTGATGTGATGCGAGGTGATTGGCTGATGTGATGCGAGATGATTGGCTGATGTGATGCGAGATGATTGGCTGATGTGATGCGAGATGATTGGCTGATGTGATGCGAGATGATTGGCTGATGTGATGCGAGGTGATTGGCTGATGTGATGCGAGGTGATTGGCTGATGTGATGCGTGCTGATTGGCTGATGTGATTGGCTGATGTGATGCATGATGATTGGCTGATGTGATGCGAGATGATTGGCTGATGTGATGCGTGCTGATTGGCTGATGTGATTGGCTGATGTGATGCATGATGATTGGCTGATGTGATGCGAGATGATTGGCTGATGTGATGCGAGATGATTGGCTGATGTGATGCGAGATGATTGGCTGATGTGATGCGAGATGATTGGCTGATGTGATGCGTGCTGATTGGCTGATGTGATGCGAGATGATTGGCTGATGTGATGCGAGATGATTGGCTGATGTGATGCGAGATGATTGGCTGATGTGATGCGTGCTGATTGGCTGATGTGATGCGAGATGATTGGCTGATGTGATGCGAGATGATTGGCTGATGTGATGCGAGATGATTGGCTGATGTGATGCGAGATGATTGGCTGATGTGATGCGTGCTGATTGGCTGATGTGATGCGAGATGATTGGCTGATGTGATGCGAGATGATTGGCTGATGTGATGCGTGCTGATTGGCTGATGTGATGCGTGCTGATTGGCTGATGTGATGCGAGATGATTGGCTGATGTTATGCGAGATGATTGGCTGATGTGATGCGAGGTGATTGGCTCATGTGATGCGTGCTGATTGGCTGATGTGATGCGAGATGATTGGCTGATGTGATGCGTGCTGATTGGCTGATGTGATGCGTGCTGATTGGCTGATGTGATGCGAGATGATTGGCTGATGTTATGCGAGATGATTGGCTGATGTGATGCGAGGTGATTGGCTCATGTGATGCGTGCTGATTGGCTGATGTGATGCGAGATGATTGGCTGATGTGATGCGTGCTGATTGGCTGATGTGATGCGTGCTGATTGGCTGATGTGATGCGAGATGATTGGCTGATGTGATGCGTGATGATTGGCTGATGTGATGCGTGCTGATTGGCTGATGTGATGCGTGCTGATTGGCTGATGTGATGCGAGATGATTGGCTGATGTTATGCGAGATGATTGGCTGATGTGATGCGTGCTGATTGGCTCATGTGATGCGTGCTGATTGGCTGATGTGATGCGTGCTGATTGGCTGATGTGATGCGAGATGATTGGCTGATGTGATGCGAGATGATTGGCTGATGTGATGCGTGCTGATTGGCTGATGTGATGCGTGCTGATTGGCTGATGTGATGCGAGATGATTGGCTGATGTTATGCGAGATGATTGGCTGATGTGATGCGTGCTGATTGGCTCATGTGATGCGTGCTGATTGGCTGATGTGATGCGAGATGATTGGCTGATGTGATGCGTGCTGATTGGCTGATGTGATGCGAGATGATTGGCTGATGTGATGCGTGCTGATTGGCTGATGTGATGCGTGCTGATTGGCTGATGTGATGCGTGCTGATTGGCTGATGTGATGCGAGATGATTGGCTGATGTGATGCGTGATGATTGGCTGATGTGATGCGTGCTGATTGGCTGATGTGATGCGTGCTGATTGGCTGATGTGATGCGAGATGATTGGCTGATGTGATGCGAGATGATTGGCTGATGTGATGCGAGATGATTGGCTGATGTGATGCGTGATGATTGGCTGATGTGATGCGTGATGATTGGCTGATGTGATGCGTGCTGATTGGCTGATGTGATGCGAGATGATTGGCTGATGTGATGCGTGCTGATTGGCTCATGTGATGCGTGCTGATTGGCTGATGTGATGCGAGATGATTGGCTGATGTGATGCGAGATGATTGGCTGATGTGATGCGTGCTGATTGGCTGATGTGATGCGTGCTGATTGGCTGATGTGATGCGAGATGATTGGCTGCTGCAGCGTAATAGTTTGTATCCTTGACGTGAGGTTCAGAGATACGCTGTATGCTCTGGCCAAGCAGAGTAAAGTTCTGGGAGCGTATAAAGTAGCGCGACACGCCTTCGAGAAGCTGCAGGGCCTGAAGATCCCGTCCCGCTATCAGGAGAGCATGGAGCTGAGCTGCCTAACAGTGCGCTCCAAACCCTACCGGGACAGCGAGGTGAGTGTGTGTGTGTGTGTGTGTGTGTGTTACAGCTGTTTACAGAAGGTGTGCCTGCTGGTAAAGCTTGTGTTTGCTGCAGGATTTGATCCCGATGTGTTTCCGCTGCTCCACCAACAACCCGTTGCTGAATAACCAGGGCAACTCCTGCATCAACTGCAGACAGCCGTTCATATTCTCTGCCTCCTCTTATGGTGAGCGCCTCATACACCTGTCAATCATAACCGGTGTTGTGTTTAACTACTTGCTGAAAAAGCAGGAGTGCATGAACAGGAGAATATTAGAGGTCTGCTTGTTGGTTCGTTATTCTGTTGTTTCTTCTGGCTTTTAGTCGACCGTCTGGTTAAACCTAATGAAATTTGCCAGACTGATTAGGTTTGTGAAATGTTTTTTGGCAAACCTTTACAATACACAGTGTTGGTCAAACATGGATGAGATCATCTTCAGATCATTGTATGATTGTATGATTGTATTACGGTTGTATGATCAGCCACTTCAGTAGTCTTCTCTGGAGGATGAGGATAGCGGGCCAGGATCTTGGCAGTGGTTTCACATATCTGTGTGATGTATGGTGTGTGTTCAGAGGTTCTTCCGCTGGTGGAGTTTTATCTGGAGGAGGATATCTCGGATGAGGAGGCCGTGTCTCTGATCGACCTGGAAGTGCCTCGCGTGGAGAGAAGCAGCGGCTGGCAGGAGATGAGCAGCGGAGGTAACGTCTCTTTCACCTCATATACACATACAGTATATATATATATATATATAGTGGCGGGAGGAGCAAACGACAGACACAGTTTGAGTGGTGTCAGGCCTCGGAGAGGCATTTATTACAGTAAATAAACATAAA
Organism: Vimba vimba; assembly: GCA_022828995.1. Taxonomy (NCBI): domain Eukaryota; kingdom Metazoa; phylum Chordata; class Actinopteri; order Cypriniformes; family Leuciscidae; genus Vimba; species Vimba vimba. The sequence continues at coordinate 485,633 of CM040835.1, forward strand.
ATGTCCAAAAATGGGGGAAATAAAGTGTTAAAACAAAAGGGGGGTCAGGTGTCCTCGTTGTGCCAGTGAATCGTGAAGGACGGGTAGTGAAGAGATGGGACGGGTCCAGGTAAGGAGGTGTCCGGCGGTCGCACGCCCGTCTCTCTTCTCTCGGTCTGAGGCGCGAGGGGCGGCGGTGGCTTCGGCATCGCCGCTTGTCCTCTCTAGGCCCCGACAACTGAGGAGAATAGCGGTCTGGCATCCTAGCCCGTTAGCGGCGTCACGCATGATTCTCCATTCCACTCCGCGCGTCCGGTGACTCCTGGACCCACGAGGACACCAGCGTGCACGGGGAAGAGACCGGTCTCGCGAGGAGAGGCGCGCTCAGCATTTAACAGCGGCGGTGATGAGGCTTCACTCTCGTCAGGTGTGCCTCATCACACGCCGCCAACTCTCCTCTTCAGCGTCCTCCGCCAGATGCAGGAGGACGAGCCAAAGAACAGCTCTAGGGACACTAGAGACTCATGCAGGGTTCGTATAGGCTGCTTTGGTGCTTGGATTTGACTTTTTGAAATTGAAGTCCTGGAAAACCCTTGAAAACAGCTATTTATTTAAGAAAATTATTGAAAGACAATATATGTGAAATTAGTGTTTAATTTTATTGCTGAAACTATCTTTTCATGCAAAATTAATGCTGCAGCCCATCTGATATAGATATAGAGCCATTCTGCATGACTATGAGCGTAATATTCCTCATATCAACGTATATGATACAGCTTTCATTCTTCAGGTCAATCATATATTCATGGGCGGGAAAATAAGTTTGAATAAGGACAGCGATATCTTTGTCATAGTATCCTTTCAATGGATAAAGTTACCGCAGTCATTGCTTGTGCTGCACTTTTTTGTACCATTTTGTTTTATTTGTTTATTTTTATTTATCTATTTAACTTTTTTTAGAATTTGAAAGATAATATAGATATTGTTTAATAAGTGAGATCTGATTGTAGTCCGTGCAAAACCAAAAAAAAGCAGTGCTTGAAAAGTCCTTGAAAGTCCTGGAATTTAATTTTACAGTGTGTGTACGAACCGTCACTGGTGCCAATATCTGCAAGTTCTGATGTCATTGGTTTCTTGTGTAATGAACTGCCCAATGATTTTTTTAGCTTGATTGGCAAGTGGATAAAGACTAGCAATTGTCTTTTACATTAAAAATGTGTTATTTTATTGTTGTGACTCCCCTGTTTTGCTCTCCATCTCTGTCTGTTCCCTATCGCCTGCATTCTGATTGACAACACCTGTAATCTGGCAGCTCGTTAGAGGAATATAATCTAAACTCACTGTCTAGTGTCCTTCTGACTCCCTCGCTCTGCTCTTACGCTCTGCTCTCGTTCACTAGTTTATTATGTTGTAGCTTTTCTACCAAGTGTATTGATAGTTACTTTGATAGTTGATAGTTACAGTTTCATCTGCTATCTGGAAATTTCTTCTACTGACATTTTTTTGGTTTCTGCCTGCTGTCATAAAATCCAAAATCCCCCCGAAAAAACCTTGGATACAGAAACAGCATAACAGAACAATATATCACATGATAACACCAGTCAACGTACAACATACGTGTGTGTGTGTGTGTGTGTGTCAGAATCCCAGTGTCTGAAGCTGGATGATGGGACTGAAGACCCAGAGGACGACCCCTTTACAGCCAAACTCAGCTTTGAGGTGAGACTGACTGAAGTGAATAACTGACAGATGAAAAACATGATTTTTCATAAATACACATTCCTGGTGTTTCTTCATTAGTAAGAAGACACATCGCTTTGGTTATCTTTCATCATAATAACTTGTAATAGACTTTTCATCTTACCATGTGGAAAACTAAAAAAGATTTAACCAATCATATCATAGCCATGTTTTCATCATTCAGACGATTCCTGATGAATAAAGTCCCACTTTCCTGCTTGACTCAAACACAGTCACATGACATTGCAGAAACCGTCTCATGTTGCATTGAAATGATCCCAAAGCCATGTTTGTTCTCCTCGTGTGTTACGAGTGCAGTAGTTCATCAGACGAGGCTTGATCCCGGAATAAAAGCGTCTGCCAAATGCATAAACGCTTCCCAGATAACAATATTATGTTCTAAGAAAGTTTTGTTCACATTCCCATTAACTTATGAAAACGGTATTTCTAAATGTTTTCTGAACATGCAAAACATCCAGTTTTAAAAACGAAAAGATCTTTATTTCTTTTCGACTGAAGAAAGAAAGACATGAACATCTTGCATGATGTGGGGGGTGAGTAACCTATTAGGACATTTTAATTCTGAAGTGAACTAATCCTTTAATGGGAACATTCCATTTCGTCATTCGTTATGGGAACGTTACTTTTGAATGTTCTCTGAACGTTCTGAAACTAGCATTAACAACAACAAAAAGATGAACGTCCAACTAAATGTTTCAGAAATAAAATGTTCCATGAACGATATACAGTGGGGGAAATAATTTATTTGATTTGGGGGAATTGAACTGATTTTGTAAGTTCACCCACATACAAAGAAATGAAGGGTCTATCATTTTTATGGTAGGTTTATTGTAACGGATAGAGACAGAATATCAACCAAAAAATCCAGAAAAAACACATTATATAAATTATAATTATATTATATTATTATATTATTACAATTATAAATTGATTTGATCCCCAAGCAAAACATGCCTTAGTACTTGGTGGAGAACCCTTTGTTGGCGAGCACAGAGGAAAGACGTTTCTTGTAGTTGGTCACCAGGTTTGCATCTCAGGAGGGATTCTGGTCCACTCCTCTTCACAGATCCTCTCTAAATCCTTAAGGTTTCTTGGCTGTCGCTTGGCAACTCAGTTTCAGCTCCCTCCACAGATTGTCTATAGGGTTAAGGCCTGGACACTGGCTAGGCCACTCCAAGACCTTAATGTGCTTCTTCTTGAGCCTCTCCTTTGTTGCCTGGGCGGTGTGTTTTGGGTCGTTGTCATGCTGGAAGACCCATCCATGACCCATCTCCAGTGTTCTGGAAGACCCATCCACGACCCGTCTCCAGTGTTCTGGAAGACCCATCCACGACCCGTCTCCAGTGTTCTGGAAGACCCATCCACGACCCGTCTCCAGTGTTCTGGAAGACCCATCCACGACCCGTCTCCAGTGTTCTGGAAGACCCATCCACGACCCGTCTCCAGTGTTCTGGAAGACCCATCCACGACCCGACTCCAGTGTTCTGGAAGACCCATCCACGACCCGTCTCCAGTGTTCTGGAAGACCCATCCACGACACGTCTCCAGTGTTCTGGAAGACCCATCCACGACCCGTCTCCAGTGTTCTGGAAGACCCATCCACGACACGTCTCCAGTGTTCTGGAAGACCCATCCACGACCCGACTCCAGTGTTCTGGAAGACCCATCCACGACCCGACTCCAGTGTTCTGGAAGACCCATCCACGACCCGTCTCCAGTGTTCTGGAAGACCCATCCACGACCCGTCTCCAGTGTTCTGGAAGACCCATCCACGACACGTCTCCAGTGTTCTGGAAGACCCATCCACGACACGTCTCCAGTGTTCTGGAAGACCCATCCACGACACGTCTCCAGTGTTCTGGAAGACCCATCCACGACACGTCTCCAGTGTTCTGGAAGACCCATCCACGACCCGACTCCAGTGTTCTGGAAGACCCATCCACGACCCGTCTCCAGTGTTCTGGAAGACCCATCCACGACACGTCTCCAGTGTTCTGGAATACCCGTCTCCAGTGTTCTGGAAGACCCATCCACGACCCGTCTCCAGTGTTCTGGAAGACCCATCCACGACCCGTCTCCAGTGTTCTGGAAGACCCATCCACGACCAGTCTCCAGTGTTCTGGAAGACCCATCCACGACCCGTCTCCAGTGTTCTGGAAGACCCATCCACGACCCGTCTCCAGTGTTCTGGCTGAGGGACGGAGGTTCTCGTACAAGGTTTCATGGTACATGGCCCTGTCCATTCCCCCCTCAGTACGGTGCAGTGGTCCTGTACCCCAGAGCATAATGCTTCCAGCTGGACTGTAGGGATGGTGTTCTTGGGGTCACAGTCAGCGTTTCTCTTCCTCCAAACATGACGCGTTGAGTTGATGCCAAACAGCTCAATTTTGGTCTCATTTGGCCACAGCACTTTCTCCCAAGCCTTCTCTTAATCATTAGATGTTCATTGGCAAACTTCAGACAGGCTTCTACATGTGCCTTCTTGAGCGGGGGACCTTGCTAGCGCTGCAGGATTTCAATCCACTGTGGCGTAGTGTGTTACTAATGCTCTGCTTGGTGACTGTGACCGAACTGATCATTAACAAGCTCCTCCCGTGTAGTTCTGGGCTGATCCCTCTCCTCTCTCAGGATCATCCGTACCCCATGAGGCCAGATCTTGCATGGAGCTCCAGACCGAGGGCGATTGATTTTTCATTTTGTATTTCTTCCATTTCTGAATAATCACACCAGCAAAAGCCTCCTTCTCGCCAAGCTTCTTGCTGGTGTTGTAGCTCATTCCAGCCTTGTGCAGGTCTGCAATCTGGTTTATAGGCAGCTCTTTGGTCTTGCCCATGTGGTGGAGAGGATGGAATGGAAGACACAGATTCTGGAGACAGGTGTCCATTGACATTAGAACATTAGGAGTACTTTCTGAAAGTGGCAGGACTACTCTGTGTTCCACATGGGCACATAAAGCAATCTGTGGGAGGAAGAACTCTTGCTGGTTGCTTGGGGATCAAATACTTATTTCACTCGGTCAAATGCTAATCAATTTACAACCTTTATATAATGTGTTTTTCTGGATTTTTTGGTTGATATTCTGTTTCTATCCATTAAAATAAACCTACCATAAAAATGATAGACCCTTCATTTCTTTGTAAGTGGGTGAACTTACAAAACCAGCAGAGGATCAAATAATTATTTCCCCCACTGTAAATAATGTTTTGAGACATTATTAAAGACCAGATAACTCTGAACGAACGTTCTATTAGCGTTACTGGAAGAACATTTGTTCATTACTTTGAGAGAGCATTCCTGTCGGCTGGCTGTGGGTGATGTTATTGTTGAAAGCGCTATATAAATGAAGGTGACTTGACTTGTCTCGGTGTGCTGTGATTGACAGCAGGGCGGCCGGGAGTTTGTGCCGGTGGTCGTGAGTCGGCCGGTGTTGAGGTCCATGTCCAGGCGAGATGTTCTGATCAAGCGCTGGCCCAAACCTCTCAGCTGGCAGTACTACCGGTCCCTGCTGCCCGACGTCAGCATCACCATGTGTCCGTCCTGCTTTCAGGTACACACACACTCTCACACACACACACACACACACACACACACACACACACACACTCACACTCACTCACTCACTCACTCACTCACTCACTCACTCACACACACTCACACACACTCAGGCTTCATGATTTCGGCCTGTTCCCTCTCTGTGATGTTTGATTGCATTCTGTTGTCTTTTCCAAAGATGTTTCACAGTGAGGACTACGAGCTGTTGGTTCTTCAGCACAACTGCTGCCCGTACTGCCGCAGACCCATCGATGAGCCCAGCGCCTAGTGTGTGTGATAGTGTGTGAGAGTGTGTACTGCCGCAGACCCATCGATGAGCCCAGCTAGCTCATCTGCGTGTGCTGAATGTGCGCGATCTCGGTCTGATCAGGATCGAGCTGCTCTAGTCCGTCAGTAAATGCCAGCTCAGCGCAGCTCTGATAGGATTACCGGGATCAACCGGCCAAAGTAGATTACAGTGTGTGTCCATGCATGCTCCTTATCACACTTACACAAACATACAGCTCACTCCATTTCACTGTCCTTTTAAATAAAGTTTTCATATTTATGCTCTAATGTGTATTGTTGTCATGTTTTCCTATCAGTTGAGCTGAAGTGTTTTTATATATTGTCTTTTAAAATATAGAAGTCATTCTAGTTTTGACAATTAAGTGAATTATAGGAGCTCTTCTTATATCTTTTACTACTTCTGATTGGATCTGAGTGGAGTGGACATGACCATTTTTGAAAGATTATTGTTGGTTCTTTGAGTGTTTTGAATGCAGAACCAAGTTATCATTTCCTTTTTCTGTCCTCAAAGTTATTTTCAATCTTGTAAGTCTCTATTAATATCCATTTAACTAACTTCATGTCCTCATCCTTTAGAAATTTATATTATTTTTGGTGGGAAACCAAGGCCCCGTTCACACTGCAGGCAAAAGTGGCCCAAATCAGATTTTTTTGGGGTCAAGTGTCCAGGTCAGACTTCTTCAGAGGTAGTGTGAACACTCAAATCTAGCCCAGATCTGATTTTTTCACATCAGATTTAGACCACATACATATGTGGTACTGAATCAGATCCAGATCTGATTTTTTTCAATGCGGCTGCAGTGTGAACAGCCAAGGCGGATTTGATGAGACTTTTATGTCAATCTACGTCGACAAGTCACAATTATGCATCGGCGATGAAGCCCTAGACACAACAGACATAGACAGTACTCTAACATTAAAAACTTGAGAGTGAGGTGTTAGACCTAATTATTATATGGGAAGATACTTTAATTCAAGCTAAACTAGAAGGATCCTACCGTAACCGCTCTGTTTTTTGAAAGAATTGCACACGAAATGGAAGAACGGGGACACAGGAGAACGTGGCTGCAGTGTCAAACTACGCATCCACACAGACCTTTGTAGTGAATTTGCAGCCATAAACCCGCAAAAGGCAAAAATAGCCAATTCTGCTCTCTTTCTCTTCGTTCTTCTCCTCCTCAGCACCTGCTAATGTTAATGTTATGGCTTCCATTACACAAACATTTTTAAATAAATGTGATGTGAATATGCTTACTTCCTCCATAACCTCCCGAACTTTAGTGCAACCGCGTGCTGTGTCTGATGTCATTGTTATTGTTCTTTTGCGCATGCGGGTTAGTTTGAAACCTCAAACAGTTCACACTGCAATCAGATATAGGTCACATTTTAAAAGGTAATGTGAACAGCCAATCAAAAAATCGGATCTGAGCAAAAAATCAGAATTGAGCATTAAGACTTGCGGTGTGAACGGGGCCAAAGAGCACAAACATGATGTTTTGTGAGATTTGTCTCGCTCTGAAATGTTCCTGTTTGTTAAAATGACAGACATCATCATTTCAAAAGATGGTTAATAAATTAACTCAGTCATTGAACTTTAGCTCTCTATTTCCATTCAGCATTATTTCAGTAATATTAATTGTTTTTGTCATTTATGTCAGTTACAAGTGTAATAGCTGAAGTGTGCGTGGCTGGAATCGATCAGAGCGAGTTTCTGAAGTCTAAAGACTAGTTCATGGATTTAGAAGCGAAACCTCCAGTGTCGCACTGAACCGGCCTTGAATGCACTAGTCGGTTTTTGTGGGCATTCGGAGATACATTGGTACTGATTTATTTGAATTTGCGGGGTGGAAAATGAAAGTGTTACTGTGTTTACAGTCGGTTTACCTTCATGGATTATCAAGCCTCTCTGACCCCAATCTGCCTGTAACTCAATTCCTCCAAATTGCATGGCCTCTCTGTAATCTCATTAATCTGGGCACATGGGGTTCATATAAGAGGGACGCTTGAGTCCCGGGCAGCAGATCTCTCGCTCGCTCTCAGGGACTTTATTCCAGCTTCGTCTGTCCACTTTCTCTGTCTTGATCCTTAACCAGTGAACCGAATATGAACGGAACGGAAGGTCCGAACTTCTACGTGCCGATGTCCAACAGGACCGGTGTGGTCCGCAGCCCGTTTGAGGAGCCGCAGTATTACCTAGCGGAGCCGTGGAAGTACTCACTTCTGGCCGCGTATATGCTCTTCCTCATCTTCACTTCATTCCCCGTAAACTTCCTCACGCTCTATGTCACGGTGCAGCACAAGAAGCTCCGCACGCCCCTCAACTTCATCCTGCTCAACCTGGCCGTGGCCGACCTGTTCATGGTGGTGGGCGGCTTCACCGTCACGCTCTACACGGCCCTGCACGGATACTTCAACTTGGGGGTCACGGGCTGCTACATCGAGGGCTTCTTCGCCACGCTGGGCGGTAAGTGCACTCACCCACCGCCGTAAAACCAAACCAACCAGTGCTCGAGACCAAATAAGGATCAGAATGCATTGTAGGGACATGTTAAAAAACATGGTATTCTTGGGAGTCCCATGTAAAGACTGGATGTACAGTATGGGTGGTCAAGGTTACTTTTATTTTAGGGTGACTTGTTACAGTGTAATTATACATTAAGTACTGAGTAATAATAATTAACCACATGTACTTACTTTAGGATTTGGGTTAGGATTAGTTGCTTGTAATTATGCATCATTTAAAGTTATTACTAGAGCAACTACATGTAACGTGACAAACACTGCATAATAAAGTGTTACCGGTGATTCTCACAAAAATGTCAGGGTCATCATTTAAAAATAGCGCCTATTTTTTTTGACATTTTCATGACAATTTTGTGGCATGTTTTTCATGCAAATCTAACATCAAAGATTCTGTAAGCACATTTCACCCTCAACTCTAATAATTACCATTATGCAAAAACTAATTATACATCCAGGTAGTGTTTGCTGTACAAATAATAATAATAATAAATTGTAACCATCCAGATGAGTTACAGTAACATGAATAATTTTGGGGGGGACATAATGTGACAATGCAAAAAGAAAAACAAGGTTAAATATAGGCTTCTATTTTTATTCTGATTTTGGGAAGGAAATATGAGCTGATCACAGATTTCCTGAGATTCACACATAAGTGCTGTGAAATATTGCTTTTCATCCAGGCAGATAATGACTTCATATCACAGTTTGTGGTCAGTTTGGGTCTGTTCTCATAACAGCATCTTTATGGTTGGATCTGATCTGGCGATTCAATAAATTTCCATGTAATAATTGACATTATATTTGGACTGTGTAGTCTAGGAGGACGTCTCTGTTACTGGTGTAACCCTCATTCCCTGATGGAGGGGAAAAGAGATGTTGTCAAAATACAGTCAACAGGGGATCCCCTTGAGAGCCCCAAACACTTCTGATGTATTCTGAAAAAGCCAATGGAATTGGTGTGTGAAATTTGCATGCCAGGCCACGCCCCCGGACATATGGGTATATAAGGCGAGCCGGCTGCACACATACTTAAAGTTTGTTCTGAGGAACTGAGACAGCATCTCAAACCCCTCAGATGCAGTTCAAGTTTTGACCGTCAGGGAATGAGGTTTACGTCATTAACCTGAGATGTTCCATTTATGTCGGTCACTTTCGACATTGTGTCGAAATACCGATACTAGGGGTCCCTATACTAAACGTCAAAACATGTACTGAGTCACAAGGCATGGCAGTGCAAATGCGGGCAAGCCTCCATGTGCCAACTGAGCCACTGCGCAAGTGCAACTACACTAACTTGCGACCGACCAATGCCCAGGGTAAGAACCTCAGGTCTTCCAACCAAGAGGACCATCTCACCTCTTCCAGGGAGAGGTCACTCAAGCCATAGGCCTCTTCTGATTTTCCTCAAGAAAAGATTTATTTTAATTGGTTGTTAACGTTGGGAAGCATTCTCCTCCTCGCCGAGAAAGGAACACTACGGAGACCTCATCCTACCCATAGAAGGAGGTTAGCATGTGGAAAATACATACTATGGACTCACCAGATGGAGTACTACATAAGAAAGAGTTTCTGTGGTGGGCTCCACTTAAGGAGGGAGAGACTAGCAGCTTCACAGTGACTGATGACAGAGCTAGCTCTGCCCAGGGGATGACATTGGGTTTACAGACAAGGAAACTGAAAAGTGAGAGAAGACATCGTATGGGGTCACCGTTAGGAAACCACTACATACAGAGCACTAGCCAGATTACAAGGGCTTACCTGAAAAGGGGCACACCATGAGTAATGAGCTTGATAGTGAGTTCTCCCACCAAACTCATCCATCGCAATAGTGCTTAAGTGATGGAGAAGGATGGCCCAGGGTTCACCATTCAAGGGAAACTGGACCTAAAAAGTGCACGTTATCACCTCAGAGTGGGATAAGGTGCTAATACAACCACTGCATCCAGCCAGTTTGAGTTTTAACTGCTATTACCTAAGACTCAAGACTAAACTGTTTTCATGCGTAGATAAAATCTCACAAATATTTTGGGCCTGCAGCTCTACATATGTCTGCTAATGAAGTACTGTTTGCTAGAGCCGATGTGGCTGCGATATCCCTAGAGTGAGCCCTCATTCCCAAACACATTTTCCTTCCTTGCCACAGTTGCTTGTGTCTTGCACACTAGGGGCGTAAAAATAAAGTATTATGTCACTGTTAAGTAACTGCTTAAGTTCAAACAAATTGACCAAAATCTAAACTATGATTTGTGTAATTTTAGTTATGACAGTGACACACATAACTAGATTAAAAAGTTCTTCGAGACAAACTATAAGTTGGCTTGAGAAAGCCGGACCAGAAAGTTAAAGGCTTTAAGTTTAAAGTAGTTTAAAGTTTAAAGTATAGTTTGAAGTTTAAAGTAGTTTGAAGTAGTTTAAAGTATGATAGATAGATAGATAGATAGATAGATAGATAGATAGATAGATAGATAGATAGATAGATAGATAGATAGATAGATAGATAGATAGATAGATAGTTTATATGAGTCTCAGTTTATTTATTTATGAGTTTAAAAGTTCATAAGTTATGAATTCATGAGTTTATAAGTGTACAAGTTTATGAGTTTAGAGTTTATGTTTAAATGAAGTAAATTTAGTAGTTTGAAGTATAACTTAGTTTGAAGTTTAAAGTAGTTTGAGATAGATAGAGTTTGGAGTATGTAGAGTTAAAGCTCAAGGAGGAGATTAAGTTGTAAATTTCAAGGAGAGTAAGATGAAGAAGAATAACTAGAATGTGCATTTCCTGAAGAAAATGTGAGAGGTGCTTGCAGTGGCAAAACTCGCCACTTGGTTGCTAGGGTGTTTCTAGAGGGTTGCTAAGGCGTTCTGGGTGGTTGCTAGGTGGTTTCTATGGTGTTTTGGGTGGTTGCTAGGTGGTTACTGCGGTGTTTTGGGTGGTTGCTAGGGTATTCTGGGTGGATGCTATGCGGTTGCTAGGCTGTTCTGGGTGGTTGCTATGCGGTTGCTATGGTGTTCTGGGTGGTTGCTATGGTGTTACTAGGTGGTTGCTATGGTGTTCTGGGTGGTTGCTAAGGTTTTCTGGGTGGTTGCTAGGAAGTTGCTAGGGTGTTATGGTCGGTTGCTATGGTGTTATTAGGCAGTTGCTAAGGTATTCTGGGTGGTTTCTAGGCAGTTGCTAAAGTATTCTGGGTGGTTGCTGGGCGGTTGCTAGGGTGTTCTGGGTGTTTGCTATGGTGATGCTAGGCAGTTGCTAGGGTATTCTGGGTGGTTGCTAGGTAGTTCTTTGCATGTCCTTGGCAAGATTTAGAACTTAACTAATCACTATTAGCATGTAGCTGTTCGCTGCTAGCATGTGTAGCTTGTTGGAAGTGCTGTTTGCAAGCATGAGTCAAAAGAGCCAACCCTCATGTCTCTACGATGTTCCAATGCAGAGGTACTCTGTTTGGTTGCTAGGGAGTGGCTTGGCAGCTGCCAGTGATGTTACTCCAAAAGCTCTTTGCCAGTATGAATGATGACAACCCCCATGCCTCTATGACATTCAGATTAGAAGATATCCCTCTTTGGGTTTGGGTTGCTAGGGTGCTCGACAATGGTTGCTAGGGCGTGGCTAGGAAGTGTTGAAGGCGTCTCATGATTGGCTGTTTTGCTGCCCCGAGTCAAACGAGACCACCCTAATTTTTTTATGACACTTATATCCAAAGATATCCCTTTGATCTCTTTCAATGGAAGTCTATGGAACTTCTTGCTATGGTGCTCCAAATGGTTGCTAGGACGTGGCTTGATAGCTTCACAATGATCCTGAGAGACTGATTGGTCGTCTGAGTAAAATGAGCCCGCCCCCTTGTCTCTATGACACTGTGATCCAGAGTTATGTTCAATACAAAAAATGTATTATAGTAGGAGAAACACACGCGTTTCATGGGCCGACCTTCGCCATAGTAAGTCAATGGGGCAACTTTGGGTCCCTCTTGCCCCCCAAGGGTGCAACGTTTACCCCATTGTGGGGTATGTTCTTACAGAGCCTGTTAGCCTCTTCAAATGTGGTGACCCACACGTTTCTGCGAAATCATCGCTCAGAGCTATGAGTGGTCAAATTCGTCGCAATGTTAAGTCTGTGGGATTTTTTGGCCTCTTTTTTGCTCCTGGGGCGAACACCGTACCCCCGATCGCTTATAAAAGATAGAGCACACCTCTCCTCAATGAGGCGCACGATTTGACGCCTCATTCATGGGTCTGGGTTCAGGAGGAGTAGCGCTCCAAACTTTTGTCCGGAATAGTAAGACATAGAATGGCAAAATTCGACACGGTTACTAGGGTATTCTGGGTGGTTGCTAGGCGGTTGCTAGGCGGTTGCTAGGGCGTTGCTAGAGTGTTCTGGGTGGTTTCTATGGTGTTGCTAGGCAGTTGCTAGGGTATTCTTGGTGGTTGCTAGGGTGTTGCTAGGTAGTTGCTAGGGTGTTGCTAGGCGGTTGCTAGGGTATTCTGGGTGGATGCTAGAGCATTGCTAGGTAGTTGCTAGGCGGTTGCTAGGGTGTTCTGTGTGGTTGCTAAGGTGTTGCTAGGTGGTTGCTATGGTATTCTGGGTGGTTGCTAGGGTGTTGCTAGGTGGTTGCTAGGGTGTTGCTAGGTGGTTGCTATGGTGTTCTGGGTGGTTGCTAGGTGGTTGCTATGGTATTCTGGGTGGTTGTTAGGGTGTTGTGGGTGGTTGCTAGGCAGTTACTAAAGTGTTCTGGGTGGTTGCTAGACGGTTTCTAGGGTGTTCTGGGTGGTTGTTTGGCGGTTGTGGGTGGTTGCTATGCAGTTGCTAAGGTGTTATGGGTGGTTGCTAGGGTATTTTGGGTGATTTCTTGGCAGTTTCTAAGGTATTCTGGGTGGTTGCTAGGGCGTTACTAGGGTGTTCTGGGTGTTGCTAGGGTGTTCTGGGTGGTTGCTATGGTGTTGCTAGGTGGTTGCAAGGGTATTCTGGGTGGTTGTTATGGTGTTGCTAGGCAGTTGCTAGGGTGTTCAAAAGTGAATTATACAACTGTTAACAGTATATAGCAAATCTCAAATATCCTAATGCTCAGCTCTTAACTGCTAAAATCTGGACTAATAGGCGTTACAAACATTAACAGCATTAATTTCTGTAAAGCCCTCTACAAATAGAACTGAATTGACTACATTTAGATTGACCTGAACTGAGTGATCATGATCTTCTTTGTGTTTCTCAGGTGAGATTGCGCTGTGGTCTCTGGTGGTCTTGGCTATTGAGCGCTACATTGTCGTGTGTAAGCCGATGAGCACGTTTCGTTTTGGTGAGACGCACGGCATCATAGGAGTGGGCTTCACCTGGGTCATGGCCCTCACCTGCGCCGTGCCGCCCCTACTGGGCTGGTCCAGGTAATCAATCACGCTTTTCAGAATAATACGCAGGTTTATAAACTGATTTTTAACTGAATTTCCCACGACAGTATAATCTGAAAGTGCATTCAAGACTAATAAACATACGGCTGTGATGAATGCAGAGACATTTGGCGGGTTAGACTATAAGAACAACAGACGTACATGGCTGTGTGTGTGTGTGTGTGTGTGTGTGTGTGTGTGTGTGTGTGTGTGTGTGTGTGTGTGTGTGTGTGTGTGTGTGTGTGTGTGTGTGCAGGTATATTCCCGAGGGGATGCAGTGCTCTTGTGGAATAGATTACTACACTCCCAAACCGGAAATCAACAACACCTCGTTTGTCATCTACATGTTCATCCTGCATTTCTTCATCCCAATGCTGATCATCTTCTTCTGCTACAGTCGTCTGCTCTGCACTGTCCGCGCGGTAAGACACACACACACACACACACACACACACACACACACACACACACACACACACACACACACACACACACACACACACACACACACACACACACACACACACACACACACACACACACACACACAACTTCTTCAAGCTTGGATTTGGCCAGGCTCTAACTATAAACAGGAGACTCTTCCCAAAACATCCAGATAACATGTTCTTTCTCTCAGTGAGAGGACACATTAATCTAACAGTAAAGCAAAGACTTTAGCTAAGAAATGGTCACTTAAACTATTGGCTCCAATGACCCTTGTGACCTATAGACGCTAGAAGAACAGATATATAAACACAATGAAGACCTTTCTCAATCAAAACAAGTCCATATCTCATCTCTGGAAGCCAGGCTAACTGAGCAAGCACTGTTACTGCATTCCTGGCATTGGGCCAGACCCTCAGTCACCTCTCAGATATCAAATACACACATTAGAGAATACATGAAATAAACATTTCAGTAATCACATTGGTAACTTCAATAACAAAGTAAAATCTCATAAGCCTAGAGAAGTCATTCAACTCATTTTATATTTAGAAGGAAAAATATTGATTAATACCTTGATTGTAATCACTCATTAGACACTGAAGCAGCAGTGTATTCCAGAATCACTCCTCCTCTAGTCATATTAAAGGATATGTTAGGATCAACCAAAGAAAATGCACATCACTTTTCAACTTCATGGATCATATGGTTTTCAGTTGTAGCTCCCCCTACTGGCGTTATTTTATGAAACTTGGTGTGCGTCCTCAGAATGTCTTGTTGTCTGTGTGTGTCATGTCTATGTTTGATTGGACATTACATTCATCAGATATGGGGCAACTTGTGAAAATGCGTGTTGCCTGACCAATTATATCTCTCAATCATAAGAGAGTTTTCATAACCATCATAATTTAGTTGTTTTGTTCAGCCAAATTTCATTGTATTGGTTAATTGAGAAAAATGGACTTAAGGGTATGGTTCACCCAAAAATGAAAATTCTATCATCATCTACTCGCCCTCATGTCATTCCAAACCTGTATGACTTTCTTCATTCTGCAGAACGCAGAAGAAGATTTTTTAAAGAATTTTGGAAACCAAACAGTTTTGATGACCATTTACACAATTGCACAACATAAAGCTTCTTTACTGGCATTGATGGTTCCGTTAAGAACCTTTAACATCCATGGAACTGATAACCCATCCAGTCTTGGAATGCTTTTACTAAGCCATTTCTTGATAAAGGCCACAAGAACTAGTTCTGACACATAAACTCGGGTTAGTTGACCTCTGTGTCTGCTATGCAGTGATGAGCCAGTGTTTCACACCATAATAATATATGATACTATAGCACTGAACCAATCAGCATCTAGGACTATGAATATCTGATATAGTTTTTATGTAATTGTTGTATTCTCTGTTGTCAGGCTGCTGCTCAACAGCAGGAGTCAGAGACGACCCAGCGTGCCGAGCGGGAAGTGACTCGTATGGTGATCGTCATGGTGATTGCGTACCTGGTGTGCTGGGTGCCGTATGCCAGTGTGGCCTGTTACATCTTTGCTAATCAGGGGGCTGAATTTGGTCCTGTCGCCATGACGATACCAGCTTTCTTTGCCAAGAGTGCAGCGCTCTACAACCCGGTCATCTACATCATACTCAACAGACAGGTGAGACTGTGACTGTTTTTGAACTGAATGAATCAGTGTTTTTGACTTCGGTTGAGTGAATAATTCAATGACTCACTCATTCATATATCAGAGCCTTAGGAACGCCATATGGCTCATCATATAGTCTCCATTAAAGCACTGTGGAGGAGGTCAAACATCTCAAACGCTCACACAGCCTCTGCATTATAAATGCTGATGAGGAGAAGAAGAGCCATCCATTAAATTACACACTACAATGGCCATTATTAAAATGCATCCCAGTTTCAGAATAGTAAGAGTAACTGACCTTGATTCTCATGGTTTGGTTTTAAATATAATAGAGGGAATCTATTAGACTTAATTTTAGCCACACTACAACTGGGGTACTAGGGTACTTTCATGAACAGAGTCTAGGACTTTAATTTGAGCAATTTGTAGCTTTGTTAATTTTCCATTTTCCATTGCAATTTTAATAAACAGAGTACCCATCAAACTTTACTGAAATTATTGGGGGTCCAAGGTGGACACATTTGACATTGGACACCCCTAGTTTCTATAGAAAGCACAAGCTCTACACATTTCACCACAGTAACTGTTAACTGCTGTCATGTGTTTACACTGGTTCAGTTCAGGAACTGCATGCTCACTACGGTCTGCTGTGGGAAGAACCCGTTTGGTGAGGAGGAGAGTATGATGGCCTCCAGTAAGACTCAGTCCTCGATGGTCTCGTCCGCTCAAGTGGCCCCCGCCTGAACATCCCAACGGCTGAGAACTGGAGCGGTCCGGCCCGCAGACTCCTACAGGCCAAACAGCGCTCCTCAAATCTACTTCATCTTATTCTGCCTTTGTATCGTAAAAACGGGCCAGATCTCTATAATACTGCCGTATGTCTTCAACTGTGTGCAACTGTGCATTTATATGGGAAATCCTTTCAATGTCTGTTCCATTATCTTCGGCTTCACCAGCGCTTGTTGATTCTCCAGGTGTTAGATGAATATGTAACTAGGGTCAGTTATGAATTTGTACATTTTGACTATTGTAGGCTGATGTTCTGATGTTGACAGAAGTGATTCTGAGCGCTGGAGCCATAAGAGACCTCAGGAGAAACCATTCTGTGAACGTTTAGATGTAAATGTTGTATGTGGAAGAATTAAGATTGAATATGTAAATGTGTGAAGATATAAATTTGCCTGAAGATTAAAAATACAGAGGCAAAGATGAAATAAAAGCTCATGTGAAACTTGCGCTTGGAAACATGACAAAGAAAACGTTTTAGTAAAGTTTGTCTTTACTGATAAAAATTTCCCTCTTTCTCCAAAAAACTTTTAACATTTCCAGCAGAATATCTACAGAAGAATGCACACATTTTGGTTTGGACTCCAAGAAGGATCAAAACCCTTCATAAAAAATAATACAAATGCAACAGTTTCATTCAAGCCTATTATATGTTAATCATATCATTACTTGTAGTCCAAGGCATCTTGGAATTAGAAAGAAACGCCATTGAACAGTGCAGGTACAAACATCCCATCAGAAACGTTATTCACATTGATTGAATCACACTATAAACTCATCATACAGGTATAAATATTGCTATGGAGAAGGTCTTGTATAATCCAGTGCATAATTGGCTCTCCCCGAGTGTGGGGTCAGTGCGTCAATATTAAACGACCTCCTCGTTTGAAGTCAATGCTTGATACTATAGCATGAGAGAATGAAGAACCGAGAACAAGCGTGTGTTGAAGATCCTCCTCAAACACACGAGCGAGAGCTTCGATCAGGCTTCGCTGCTGCACTCGTAGATGTTGTCTTCCATCAGAGCCACGACCTGCTCGAACTTGTGCTGTAGCTGAGTGCGTCGAGCGGTGGGGTTCGAGTCCAGCGCACTCGCCACCTGACACACACACACAAATATAGCTTTAATTCAATTAAAGAGTTATATAAGGCTTTCTGACAACGGCTCGAGGATTCAAACCTGCACGAGTCTGTCCGAGTCTTTGTTCACTCCTTTCATAAAATACATCAATACGACACATTTTGTAATATATATAAACAATAAGTAACCCTGCTAACAGGAAACATTCTCAGGAGTTTCGGTAACAAACGTTCTTCCAGTAACATTAATAGAACAAGGGTGTAACAATATATCGCAATACAAAAATGCCACAATATGTATTGTGGATAGTTCACCCAAAATTGAAATTAAAGTGTGAGAAATTTTTTTTCAGAGTTTTAGTGTACTGCATTAAACTGCTATATATGATGTCTGATGTTACCAGTAAAAAGTGGCCGACATTATTTTAAATATATCTAGAAGTGCAAGCAAATAAAAAACGTACATGTAAGTAAAAAGTAAAAAGTAAAAAAAAAAAAGTAACCTTTGATCATGTCTTGGAGTATCGCAATAACATCGTATCGTAAAGTTCAGTATCGTGAAATGTATCGAATCGTGACATGACATATCGTTACACCCCTATTATACATCATTCATGAAACTTTTTTTTCTGAAACTTTTCAGTTGGACGTTCGTTTAACGTTTTTTAAATGTAACCACTTGTTTCGGAACGTTCAGAGAACATTCAAAAGTAACGTTTGAAGAATGATACAACATTAACGTTCACATAATCAACCGTTTTTAAAACATTTAAAAAACTGGATGTTTTGAAAGTTCAGAGAACATTCAGAAATAGCGTTTTAATATCTCAATGGGAACGTTAACAAAATGTTCTTAGCTGTGACTGGCGATTTTGTTAGCAGTGAACTCAATAAACAGGCTCACACACGGCCGGAGGTCAGGACACGCAGTAGCTGAAACTCAGTCAGACTCAAGACTGTCTGGAATCAGAGACTCACTCCAACGCTCCTGAACTAGTGTTGGACTGGAGAACTACATCGCTGCAGAAGTGTGTGTGTTTCTGTTTCTCATAGTCCATCACACACACACACACACACTGTATACGGTGACAGGTTGGTTTCAGCGGCTCACTGGGTGTTCTTAAGCTTGACATGAGCACATGGTGTGTGATTAAACTCTTCAGCTGGAAGAATTTAAGTCGCATATGCAAAAAATGAAATAAATAAATCACAGTTCTCTGACTGAGAAGCCGTCTCCTTCACACTCATGCAGTGAAACACACACTGCACATTCACACACACTCAGTGTTTGGCAAACCCTCATGGAATCGCTTTCATGTCAAACGAGCAGGAACGAGCTCATCTGCACACACACACACACACACACACACACACACACACACACACACACACACACACACACACACACACACACACACACACACACACACACACACACACACACACACACACACACACACACCCCGGACCGTGACTCACCTGACTGCGATATTTCTTGGCGTACTTGTAGACTTCTGTTAAGGCCAGGTTGGTGTTGAACTCATTCCTGTATTTCTGTGGCAAAAACCATTCAGAAATTCTTTATCAGTAAAAATACTTTGCACATATAACATTCATATGCACTTGATATTTCTGCATTCCTCAAGTGTATAATGCAGCTGACATGCAATTGCAATATGTATTGTATATCTATTGCAATAACTCCATTGTGTGCTTAAAGGTCCCCTATTATGCAAAATTCACTTTTGCATGCTGTTTGGACATAAATGTGTGTTGGCAGTGTGTGTACACAACCACCCAATAGTGATAAAAATCCACTCACTCCTTTTTTATTAATCCCCATAAATTCCAAACAACAACAACGGCGTAGCTTGATGACGATGTGAGGAGCGTGGAATGATGGGAACTGTCGTTTTCAACTCCACCGTGGATGTAAATCAGTCAGACGGGAATCAAAAAATCATGTTCATGGATGAGGTAAAGTTCTATTTTTATAAATGTTGCGTTTAATGACATGCTTTTATTTCATTAAAATGAATTAACAGCTAGAAAAGTAAGGTTTAATACTAAATTGGTTATTATAGATGTTACTGTATTTGTCGAATTCATTGTTGTGATAACGCTGCGCAGTTTTACGTGTTCTAAACAATTGTTGTAAAAGTACATTCGAACATACCCACATCATTTGCCAAAATACTGATTAATCTTTATGTATAACGCATGCTATATGTAACGAAGTTCAGATGTAATGGGAAGGAGGAGGCGGGAACCGGCGAACATTCATGACACATTTTAATGATAAAAATAAAACAAATACAAAACGAAAGTAAAAGACAGCGGCCCCTCACGGACGACTGCTGTCACAATACAACACAACACAAGTTCAGGCCTGTCCTCTCTCGCTCTCCCTTTATGCTCCCGCTCCTCCGTGAGAGATATGAGAGCGGTGCGTCGCGCAGGAGTCGCTCATCAGTGATCACGCCACCGGCCTCACGCCGCTCTCTCACGGCCCTCGGCCTTGTCCTGCTCGCCACACTATATTTATTTACACGGCCATAAACACCTGACGTGATAAACAATGTCAATAAACTAAACACAAACCTAAAGCAATAATACCCGTGCGTTGTCTTTGTCGACAGAACCAGCTGCAATCGGTAAAGAATAATTGTGTTCCATAACGACTGCACAAAATAAGCTAACGTTTGTTGCTTGATAGACGCTACAACTACAACTTCCGCATTTGTCCAGGACTCCACGCATACGGAAACCGAGGGTAACGCGGATATGACGCCATTGACTGGCGACTCCCAGCTCACCCCTGCTCACACGCCCCGATTCCTTGGTTAAAATCGCTTTTTTTTTATTTAAAAATAGTTGGAAACATTTGGGATATTGTAAGTAATCAACTTAACAAAATATATAACACTGGAATTGTGATTTTGGGATATTTTAATACAAAAATCTTACATATTGTACCTTTAAGATCACGATTTACTGCTAGCGGAATCGAATAAGGAACTAGTGTGACGTCATTCAGAACTAATTCAAGCCAAAATTAAGTTTGAAAAAACTTCTTTCTGGGAATCTTTCTGGGAAAGTTGGCTCTGGCTGGTAAACGCCTTCAAACACCCATTGGTTGTGAGGTGCTGATGTAATAGTGGGTGTGTCTCTGAGGCTCCGCCCCCTCTGAGGTGTAACAGTGGGTGTGTCTCTGAGGTGCTGATGTAACAGTGGGTGTGTCTCTGAGGTGCTGATGTAACAGTGAGTGTGTCTCTGAGGCTCCGCCCCACTCTGGGGTGTAACAGTGGGTGTGTCTCTGAGGCTCCACCCCCTCTGAGGGGGTAAGAGGTGGGTGTGTCTCTGAGGTGCTGATGTAATAGTGGGTGTGTCTCTGAGGCTCCGCCCCCTCTGAGGGGTAAGAGGTGGTTGTGTCTCTGAGGCTCCGCCCCCTCTGAGGTGTAACAGTGGGTATGTCTCTGAGGTGCTGATGTAATAGTGGGTGTGTCTCTGAGGCTCCACCCCTTCTGAGGGGGTAAGAGGTGGGTGTGTCTCTGAGGCCCCGCCCCCTCTGAGGTATAAGGGAACTCCACACTCACCCGCGACTCCTCGGCCAGGTGCGCGTTCATCTCCTGCTCGCTCAGCGGCGCCATCTCCTGGATCTGCCGGTAGTAGCTCTGCACTCTCTTCTTGTACTCCGGGATCTCTTTGGCATACAGAAGCTTATTGGTGGGAGAATCCTGGAATACACACAGCAGCTGATCAGAGATCTGTTACTTTGATTCCTGTGTGTGTGTGTGTGTGTGTGTGTGTGTGTGTGTGTGTGTGTGTGTGTGTTTGTGTGTGTGTGTGTGTGTGTGTGATTGTGAGTATGAGTGTGTGAGTGTGTGAGTGTGTGTGTGTGTGTGTGTGTGTGTGTGTGTGTGTGTGTGTGTGTGTGTGTGTGTGTGTGTGTGTGTGAGTGTGTGATCTCACTTTGCCCAGCTGCAGGTCAGATAGTGAGCAGGCGTCGATGAAAGCCTGAGCGATGACAGATAGACACGCGTCCATGTGATCCGTCTTATCGATGTCGAACACAAACTGAGGATTCTTCAGGATATTCACCCAGAAGCGCAGAGGCAAACTGAACACAGACACACACGCACAGACACAGACACAGACACACACACGCACAGACACAGACACAGACACAGAAACTCAGTATGGTCAGCAGGGTTATTTCAGTTCATTATTTATTAATATGTATTACATTTATTTATTTTAGTTAAGACCTTTTTTAAAGCCATGTGAGCAGGATAGATTGAGATCTCTAGTCCAAACCATAAAATGACAATTTAAACAACATTACAATTCAAATCATACAAGTTTTGATACAAGGTTTTCTATTTAAAGATAAAACTCACATTTCAGCATTTAAACACTTAAAAACATTTTTTTTAATAAAAAGGATGAATACATTTGTATTCATTTAAAATATGATTATATTATATATGATTATGATATAAACACCATATGGCATCATAATTCATCAGCAGTAAATCTATAAGCAATGGTTTGTCATAAATCTGCAGTATTCATTGATTGTGAACCGCTCAAAAACATTTACTCTAAAACATGCAGCGCTCACAATTAAAATCCCCTTATTACGCTATCTTAAAGTCTCCTAATGTTGTTGTGGAGTCTCCTACAAGAGGTTTACAGGCATCAAAGGTCAAAAAACTGTTTAATTTCCTCATAATATACATTTGCACATCATCACATTTTCACTGATTCTCAAACGACTCGTCAGATGAATCAATCTCTCTAAATCCCGCCTTTCCGCGAGCTACTCTGCTCTGATTGGTCAGATGGCCCAGTCTGTTGTGATTGGTCTACTCTGCTCTGATTGGTCAGATGGCCCAGTCTGTTGTGACTGGTCTACTCTGCTCTGATTGGTCAGATGGCCCAGTCTGTTGTGATTGGTCTACTCTGCTCTGATTGGCCAGACAGCTCAGTCTGTTGTGATTGGTCTACCGTGTACAGCGTGTGTCAAAAACGCCCATTGCCATAACTGAACTTCAGCTCCGGAGGCTTCCTACAGCTCAGCGATACACCATAAACTAAAGACAGTAACGAACCATGACGATGATTTTATCATATCAATCTGAGTGCGAGTCCGATGATGAAACAGTTATTCAACCCGAACCTCCATCAGGACGACTCGAGCAGGACTCTGTGTTTCTCAGTGATACTCTACTCAGTTTGAGGAACATTATGAGATGCTGCAACTGTAATTCCTCACCATCAGCATTAACAAGAGTATGTCCATCAACAAACCCATGTGTAAATTTCTGATTTATTGCAGGGGTCAAGTTGTTCGCTGACAGACAACGTACAACATAGGCATTATGGCAGATGCAAATATCTTTTCTAGTGACACAGAACTGTAATGAAGTGTGATTCGAATACAGACGACTTGCTCTCAGTCGATTCTTTCTTTTGCAAAGAAAACCCTAACTTTCTAGAACGCTTACATTCACAAACAGCTTTATTACACAGTGCATGAAAGGGAATATATTTGAAAAACCATAATAGGATCAGCTTAAATCATTGCGTTTTGAAGTTTATTATTCACATTAAGCCGTATTTTCTGTCCCCATATTTTAGACCTCTTGAAGTGATAATTAGGACTCTTCTTATTCAATTTAAGACTTTTGAAGGACCCCAAATGAAAGAAGCACTGGCCTCAAATACCCGGATGAGCCTCAATATACAGCACTGATATTGACGAATAACTGACTTCAGACCATCGTGACGGACCAATCAGAATCAACCATCTCTTGACCAATCAGAATCAAGCATTTCAGAGAGAGTGTGATAACAATACCTGTTAGTCTTCCAGATGTGTAACGTGTCCGGATCGGTTATGCCGCGCTTGTCTGCCTGTTCCTCCAGGAAGTCGAAGAAGTATTTGATAGCAAACGGTGGATTCTCCAGAGGAATGCTGAGGATGGCTTGGAAGAGATCATCCAGGAACTTCTGCAGTGTTCCCTGACACACACACACATTCACACACTTATTAGTCTTCATATATGGCCCTCTCTGATGGGATTGAGTTTCACCTGAGGTCTACAGTCCACATCGCTCTGCTACTGTCTCTTTAAAACATACTGTATGCTAATGAGCTCATGGTTGTGACATCATAAACATCGGTGGTTATCATGTGTTCCTGAAGGACACGACTGGACACTTTTATGTAGACTTTCAACACCATCATCCCTCGCTTCTCTCTGTTTCTTATGGAATATTGCAGTGTTTATTAAATTTAAATTATTATCATTATTGTGTTAACCCTTTAGAACCTGAAGCTAAAATAGGTGTTTTTCACATAATTAGATTTTTTGACTGTAATATTCTAAAACAATGCGCTATCTTCATGTGCAAGGTGTCATCTTTTTCAGAAAAAGATAAGCGTTCAACAAATTACAGTTATTGACCAAATTTCATTAAAAATCATCCCAATCCCCTCTTCTGCTGTCTAACACTTCTTTCGCCATGCATTTGTTCGTTTCTTTTATTATTTTATGCAATCCAAAACACTCTAACCTGTCACCATATCTCTCTGTTCAAATCCTTCCATCCGCGCTGCTGTCGTGCAGACGGAAAGCATGACATTACCGTAATAAGCCGTATATTGGCGAAAAGTGCATGATGTCTACTTTCAGGAACTATTTTAATTATTTTGATAGTGCAAGCGGTTGAAGAGTTACAGTGACACGAATACAGCTTGGTTGGCTGTGTCGTCGACGACATCCGGTTTTAAAGGGTTAATGATCTTGAATCAGAATCAGTTCCTCTTGCAGCATCTCTTCTGTTCTCTGATGACGAGGGCGGGGCAACCTGTCACTCACATGAGATCAGCCAATAGCAAACCACAACCATCCAATCATCCAATCAACTCCCCACGGACACAATCAAGCCCCGCCCACATTTGTTCTTGTTCCTGAAGTGTTTCACTGGGATATACGGCATAATAGAGGAGAAGATACCAGCGCAACTTCAGTTTTACAGTGACTTTAACTCTTTCCCCACCAGTGTTTTTTTTTTTTTTTAAAGTTGAGCCAAAAAAAATTTCATGGCCCCCAAAATATTTTGTTGTATGAATATCTGAACATGCAATATATGAAAAAAGAAAAGAGCTCTGCTTAAAAGATAAGCTTCAGTCATTTCCTCTTCATAATTCAACATTTCATTCAGTAACATTAGACAGTTTTGATTTATATGCTGTTTAATGTTGATGATTACGTTATTTTACAATAGCATATGATTACATATGATATCGCTTGTTTCTGCTTCTTCTTCTCCTGTGTTTTGATCAGGAGATTCAGTACTCGTTCAGTAGATGTGTAATAGCGCCCCCTACTGTATAACAGTGAAAACACGGAAAGCCGGAAATGTCCATCAATGGCGGGAAAGAGTTAAGGGGAGTTTGACTGAATTAGCCTGAACAAACTTATTTTCATTTTCCTTTATTATCAGTGTCTTGTTATATTCTGAAGCATCTGAAGCTTGCTTATGTCAGCAATAAAAAGTGTATTTCCAGTCCTTGGAATGATCCGTGTGGACAGAGAGGGGGCTCTGGAACCTTTAAGAGGTCAGTAGTGTATTTTGCAGTGAGGGAACAGTGTGTGAGTGTCACGTCTCATCATAGGCTGCTGTGGTTGTGTGTGTGAGTTTATCCACTACCTTAGTGGAGAGCAGGCGTGTGAGGTAGATCTCCGGCAACACTTTCTTCCTCTGACTGTGTCTGTGAGTCTTTCTGTTCTCGCCCAGATCATCATGTGGAAGAACCTGCCGTCAAACACACACACAGCAGATTTAAACCCTCAGGTCGGAGCATGGAATGCTTCAGTACACATAGAAAAACCGACATTCTCTTTTATAATGTCTAAGGCCCTATCATACACCCGGTGCAATGGCGCTCCAGGCGCGATGCGAGTGTGTTTCGCTAGTTTCAGCCTGACGCAGTTTTCATTTTCACGTCCTGCGTCACGCTGTTTAAAGCTCTAAACTGTTAAAATTGTATTGTCAAACAAAACGGAGGCTGCTGATGATGAGGATTAACTAAACACAGGTGATACAAATGAACTAAATGCCAGTAACCATGGATATGAAGGAGTGGCAGGAAAAGAACAAAGGAAGACATGTGACTACTGAAAATACAAACAAACACTGACACGTGACAAGGACCCAGCGGACCAACTCATTTTCTCCTTATACAGCTATAAGCCCATCTAGTGGCAAGAGTCATGAAATATCATATTATATTATTTATTTTTTCCACAAGAGGTCGTCAAAGACTCCCAATGTAAGATTGAATTAGAACTGAATTAAAAGGGCTATGCATGAAATTGTGAGTTATTTTGAATTTAAGTTGAAAGAATGTGCTTAAATGATTATTTATTGATCAATGTACTAATTTAAAGGTAAATAAAATAAAAACTAATAAAACTATTATTATTAAACATTACTTTATGGACAAAAAGAAAATGTAAAAAAGTAAAAGTATAATTTCAGGGCTTCGGGTCATTTTGACCCGCGAGGGAAGGATGACTCTGAACAAACGTTCTATTAATGTTACTGGGAGAACGTTTGTTCATAACTTTGAGAGAACGTTCCCTGTTAACTGAGGATTTTTCTGGGAAGAATTCTTGTGTTCTGGCAGCGGCTGTACATTTGATGGTAAATTTGTCCTATTTTAAAATTCCAGCACTGCTTTAGGCCAATTATTAATAACTTCCCACAAACAACTTGTGCCGAGTTCAGACTACATGATTTCGGCACAACCGTTTGACGTAGCGTGTCGTGATGATCGATAAACAACACTGGGCAACGTTTAGTCGGACATGTTTCTTGTCCACGACACGACAATGATTAAAGAGTCAAAATCACATAATCTGTCACAGATTATCATAACATACTGTACAGAAATACTGTGCCGTCAGAACCCGGCGGTCCACTCTCCAGAAAACGCTGGGTTGTTTTTCACATGAACTGTGTAGCAGATGTTGTTCGCTCAGCTGTGAAAGAGTGAAGCGCTGAAGGTCGAATCTCACAGTGTAAACACGAGATGGGATTGTTCGGATTTAGGGTTAGGGTTAGAAATGTAAGTTTCTCAAGGATGAATAAAGTTTCATTACGTTTAAAGGTCCCGTTATATGCCCCTTTTCACAAGATGTAAAATAAGTCTCTGATGTCCCCAGAGTGTGTATGTGAAGTTTGAGCTCAAAATACCCAACAGATCATTTTTTACAGCATGTTTAAATTGACATTTTTTGGGTCACAGAAAAACGAGCTGTTTCAGTGTGTGCCCTTTAAATGCAAATGAGCTGCTGCTGGACGACCCAGGGGGCGGAGCTTCACGAGCTCGCGCTCAGTCTGTCAGGACAAATTCATCTCACGGAATGATGATAATATCAGAAACTCTCAGTAACGGCGTTCATTTCGAGTCGGACAATAATGCCTACAGAGTCAGAGTGCTGTATAGAGATGAAACAGGTATAGTTTAGTAGTTTAATTACGGTTATTATAACGTATTTGTCATCTGCTTGTATGTATCCATTATTTATTAACAGCCTACAAGTCTGCTGTTTCGGACCAGGTCCGAATGATGATCAAACATGTACTGATGAGTTTAATAAAGTTTATTGTACATCACACAAAAGATGAAGAGTCAGTTTTACTTCAGAAAATCACCATAAGAGCTGAGTAAACACAGTAAGTTATAAGAAGTGCGCAAGTAGCCAGTAGAGTTGAGGGAGCATTCCTGTGGGCGGAGCTTAGTCTAAACACGGTTCTGGTGATGTCACTAATGAAGGAGGTAGAGGGGTGTAGTCCAATCGAGCCGTTTTATGTAGTCAACTTCTGTTAAATAAAATATCTCGCTTGGCATTGAACTTTGAGCTTTATAATTTTACAGATATTATTTATACTCTAACAACAACATTACAGACTAACTAAAGTTTGAAACATGGGATCACGTAGAACGGGACCTTTAAATCTTTGATCTGGCTGATTGTGGGTTTAAGGGTCTGAGCACACGCCACTCATCACACATCTCACTCTTACTGCGACAGACTACACTCAGACTGAGAGAGAAACACATGAAAAGTGAGTGTGTAATTGCATCAGTTGAGATGTAAATACATAATTCAGCAGCTCTTTACACCAGATGGGCAAATATACAGCTAATGTGATGCTGAGCGTCTGAACCGTGGCGTGAGGAACCAACAGTCTGCTGAGAGTTGACTGTTGTTGAGTTTATGAGAGCTTATACATTATAACTGATTCTCATTACTGTGAAAAGTTCTGACCCCGTCCGAGAACTGCACTTCCGAACATGATATAATCTGTTACACAATAGTTTGAGCAATCGAGACGACTGATAAAGTATAACACTTCTTGATTATTAGTATGAGCAGAAGAGATTTAGAGACGTCCAGCTCACTCACCAGATGAACGTACTTCTCTGTGTCCAGATCTTTAACTGCGAATCAACAGAAACACGTGAGTTCATATCTGAGCTGTGTGTGTGTGTGTGTGTGTGTGTGTGTGTGAGTATTGTGCACATGTAAAGGCCCCGAGACACTGCTGTGATGCCATATCAAATATAACAAGGACAAAACAAAGTTCATTAGGATTTCATTTATGGAGTTTGAAACTTTCCGGAAAAGATCCACCTCTTTCCTCCCATTGGTCAGTGTGGTGATGATGTAATAGGTGGGTGTGGTTTTGAGGCTCAGCCTTCTTTGAGGTGTTGCGAGTGAAAACATGAACACACTGAGAGACTGTACAGTAGAAACTCAAGCGGTTTAATACTGTAAAGCTGGATATAAAGTGCTGCATCAAAAACCTGACATGACATTTTCTCATTTCTGTCGTGTGTTAATTCTGTCACTTAGAGGAAAGCGCAGCACTTATTCGCATATTTCTCTACAGTGTATGATGTTCACTAACAGTATATCAGTGCGAGTGTATCGGGGCCTTTCGGGTGTGTGAGGTGTGTGAGGTGTTGCTGTACCTCTGCCCAGTGTATTCTCTCTCGTGTCCTTCATACTCATGGCCAGTGACGCCCCATCTGGAATCTGCAGCACAGAGGTCAGAGGTCATTAGAGTGATTCAGAGTATGACACTACACTCCTGATGAACGCATGATCAGATTACACCAAATATGTAAAAAAGAAACAGAGAAGGGGAAACATCTAATCTGGTGGAAAACCAGTTTTCATATGTTTGCATATACACTAGTGGTTCTCAACGGGGGCGTTGGAAGCAAGATTTTTGAAGGGGGGGCATTCAGGTGTTAATGGGGGGCGTTCACGAGTTTCAGGGACCTGGATATTGGATAGGGGGCGCTGGCCCAAAAAAGGTTGAGAACCACTGATATACACTCTCAGAACACACACACACACACACACACACATACACACACACACACACACACACACACACACACACACACACACACACACACACACACACACACACCTGATAGTGGGAAACGGTATTGAGTTTTTTCCTGCCATCCTCCATGACAGACGTGTCATCCAGATCCTGCAGGATTCTGGTTCTGGATCCCTCGGGAAACCACTCTGACCCAGCAGAGAGAGAGAGAGAGAGAGAGAGAGAGAGAGAGTCAGAATCATTCTTATCTTGTCTGATTGTTGGTACAAATATACAAAGGTGTTTTTTTCTTCTTTTTTTCTTTTCTTGTTTATATAAATGTATTCATACATTTGTTTACTGACTGATTTATCGACTTTATTGATTATTTGTTCATTGCTTATGTAATGGCCAATGCTTTGGCAGTACTGTATGTGTGTGAGTGTATGTGTATGTGTATGTGTGTGAGAGTGTATGTGTGTGAGAGTGTATGTGTGAGAGTGTATGTGTATGTGTGTGTGTGTGTGAGAGTGTATGTGTATGTGTGTGTGTGTGTGAGAGTGTATGTGTATGTGTGTGTGTGTGTGAGAGAGAGAGAGAGAGAGAGAGAGAGAGATAGAAAGAAATGATAAGTAATACTTCACTCACTCGAGACTAACAACTAATACAACAGCTAGATAACGAGTGGATGATCAGTGATAACGAGTGGATGATCAGTGATAACCAGTGGATGATCAGTGATAACGAGTGGATGATCAGTGATAACGAGTGGATGATCAGTGATAACCAGTGGATGATCAGTGATAACCAGTGGATGATCAGTGATAACCAGTGGATGATCAGTGATAACGAGTGGATGATCAGTGATAACCAGTGGATGATCAGTGATAACCAGTGGATGATCAGTGATAACGAGTGGATGATCAGTGATAACGAGTGGATGATCAGTGATAACCAGTGGATGATCAGTGATAACCAGTGGATGATCAGTGATAACGAGTGGATGATCAGTGATAACGAGTGGATGATCAGTGATAACGAGTGGATGATCAGTGATAACGAGTGGATGATCAGTGATAACGAGTGGATGATCAGTGATAACGAGTGGATGATCAGTGATAACGAGTGGATGATCAGTGATAACCAGTGGATGATCAGTGATAACCAGTGGATGATCAGTGATAACGAGTGGATGATCAGTGATAACGAGTGGATGATCAGTGATAACCAGTGGATGATCAGTGATAACCAGTGGATGATCAGTGATAACGAGTGGATGATCAGTGATAACGAGTGGATGATCAGTGATAACGAGTGGATGATCAGTGATAACCAGTGGATGATCAGTGATAACGAGTGGATGATCAGTGATAACCAGTGGATGATCAGTGATAACCAGTGGATGATCAGTGATAACGAGTGGATGATCAGTGATAACGAGTGGATGATCAGTGATAACGAGTGGATGATCAGTGATAACGAGTGGATGATCAGTGATAACGAGTGGATGATCAGTGATAACCAGTGGATGATCAGTGATAACGAGTGGATGATCAGTGATAACCAGTGGATGATCAGTGATAACGAGTGGATGATCAGTGATAACGAGTGGATGATCAGTGATAACGAGTGGATGATCAGTGATAACCAGTGGATGATCAGTGATAACCAGTGGATGATCAGTGATAACCAGTGGATGATCAGTGATAACCAGTGGATGATCAGTGATAACGAGTGGATGATCAGTGATAACGAGTGGATGATCAGTGATAACGAGTGGATGATCAGTGATAACCAGTGGATGATCAGTGATAACCAGTGGATGATCAGTGATAACCAGTGGATGATCAGTGATAACCAGTGGATGATCAGTGATAACCAGTGGATGATCAGTGATAACGAGTGGATGATCAGTGATAACGAGTGGATGATCAGTGATAACGAGTGGATGATCAGTGATAACGAGTGGATGATCAGTGATAACGAGTGGATGATCAGTGATAACCAGTGGATGATCAGTGATAACCAGTGGATGATCAGTGATAACCAGTGGATGATCAGTGATAACCAGTGGATGATCAGTGATAACCAGTGGATGATCAGTGATAACCAGTGGATGATCAGTGATAACCAGTGGATGATCAGTGATAACGAGTGGATGATCAGTGATAACCAGTGGATGATCAGTGATAACCAGTGGATGATCAGTGATAACCAGTGGATGATCAGTGATAACCAGTGGATGATCAGTGATAACCAGTGGATGATCAGTGATAACCAGTGGATGATCAGTGATAACGAGTGGATGATCAGTGATAACGAGTGGATGATCAGTGATAACCAGTGGATGATCAGTGATAACGAGTGGATGATCAGTGATAACCAGTGGATGATCAGTGATAACCAGTGGATGATCAGTGATAACCAGTGGATGATCAGTGATAACCAGTGGATGATCAGTGATAACCAGTGGATGATCAGTGATAACCAGTGGATGATCAGTGATAACGAGTGGATGATCAGTGATAACCAGTGGATGATCAGTGATAACGAGTGGATGATCAGTGATAACCAGTGGATGATCAGTGATAACCAGTGGATGATCAGTGATAACCAGTGGATGATCAGTGATAACCAGTGGATGATCAGTGATAACCAGTGGATGATCAGTGATAACCAGTGGATGATCAGTGATAACGAGTGGATGATCAGTGATAACCAGTGGATGATCAGTGATAACCAGTGGATGATCAGTGATAACCAGTGGATGATCAGTGATAACCAGTGGATGATCAGTGATAACCAGTGGATGATCAGTGATAACCAGTGGATGATCAGTGATAACGAGTGGATGATCAGTGATAACCAGTGGATGATCAGTGATAACCAGTGGATGATCAGTGATAACCAGTGGATGATCAGTGATAACCAGTGGATGATCAGTGATAACCAGTGGATGATCAGTGATAACCAGTGGATGATCAGTGATAACGAGTGGATGATCAGTGATAACCAGTGGATGATCAGTGATAACGAGTGGATGATCAGTGATAACGAGTGGATGATCAGTGATAACCAGTGGATGATCAGTGATAACCAGTGGATGATCAGTGATAACCAGTGGATGATCAGTGATAACCAGTGGATGATCAGTGATAACGAGTGGATGATCAGTGATAACCAGTGGATGATCAGTGATAACCAGTGGATGATCAGTGATAACCAGTGGATGATCAGTGATAACCAGTGGATGATCAGTGATAACCAGTGGATGATCAGTGATAACCAGTGGATGATCAGTGATAACCAGTGGATGATCAGTGATAACCAGTGGATGATCAGTGATAACCAGTGGATGATCAGTGATAACCAGTGGATGATCAGTGATAACCAGTG
The DNA here is from genome assembly GCA_022828995.1 of Vimba vimba. Taxonomy (NCBI): domain Eukaryota; kingdom Metazoa; phylum Chordata; class Actinopteri; order Cypriniformes; family Leuciscidae; genus Vimba; species Vimba vimba. Next base: position 517,888 of record CM040835.1, read on the forward strand.
GATGATCAGTGATAACCAGTGGATGATCAGTGATAACCAGTGGATGATCAGTGATAACCAGTGGATGATCAGTGATAACCAGTGGATGATCAGTGATAACGAGTGGATGATCAGTGATAACCAGTGGATGATCAGTGATAACCAGTGGATGATCAGTGATAACCAGTGGATGATCAGTGATAACCAGTGGATGATCAGTGATAACGAGTGGATGATCAGTGATAACCAGTGGATGATCAGTGATAACCAGTGGATGATCAGTGATAACCAGTGGATGATCAGTGATAACCAGTGGATGATCAGTGATAACGAGTGGATGATCAGTGATAACGAGTGGATGATCAGTGATAACGAGTGGATGATCAGTGATAACCAGTGGATGATCAGTGATAACCAGTGGATGATCAGTGATAACCAGTGGATGATCAGTGATAACCAGTGGATGATCAGTGATAACGAGTGGATGATCAGTGATAACGAGTGGATGATCAGTGATAACGAGTGGATGATCAGTGATAACCAGTGGATGATCAGTGATAACGAGTGGATGATCAGTGATAACGAGTGGATGATCAGTGATAACCAGTGGATGATCAGTGATAACCAGTGGATGATCAGTGATAACCAGTGGATGATCAGTGATAACGAGTGGATGATCAGTGATAACCAGTGGATGATCAGTGATAACCAGTGGATGATCAGTGATAACGAGTGGATGATCAGTGATAACCAGTGGATGATCAGTGATAACGAGTGGATGATCAGTGATAACGAGTGGATGATCAGTGATAACCAGTGGATGATCAGTGATAACCAGTGGATGATCAGTGATAACCAGTGGATGATCAGTGATAACCAGTGGATGATCAGTGATAACGAGTGGATGATCAGTGATAACGAGTGGATGATCAGTGATAACCAGTGGATGATCAGTGATAACCAGTGGATGATCAGTGATAACCAGTGGATGATCAGTGATAACGAGTGGATGATCAGTGATAACCAGTGGATGATCAGTGATAACCAGTGGATGATCAGTGATAACCAGTGGATGATCAGTGATAACCAGTGGATGATCAGTGATAACCAGTGGATGATCAGTGATAACCAGTGGATGATCAGTGATAACGAGTGGATGATCAGTGATAACCAGTGGATGATCAGTGATAACGAGTGGATGATCAGTGATAACGAGTGGATGATCAGTGATAACCAGTGGATGATCAGTGATAACCAGTGGATGATCAGTGATAACGAGTGGATGATCAGTGATAACGAGTGGATGATCAGTGATAACGAGTGGATGATCAGTGATAACCAGTGGATGATCAGTGATAACCAGTGGATGATCAGTGATAACCAGTGGATGATCAGTGATAACGAGTGGATGATCAGTGATAACCAGTGGATGATCAGTGATAACCAGTGGATGATCAGTGATAACCAGTGGATGATCAGTGATAACCAGTGGATGATCAGTGATAACCAGTGGATGATCAGTGATAACCAGTGGATGATCAGTGATAACCAGTGGATGATCAGTGATAACCAGTGGATGATCAGTGATAACGAGTGGATGATCAGTGATAACCAGTGGATGATCAGTGATAACCAGTGGATGATCAGTGATAACCAGTGGATGATCAGTGATAACCAGTGGATGATCAGTGATAACCAGTGGATGATCAGTGATAACGAGTGGATGATCAGTGATAACGAGTGGATGATCAGTGATAACCAGTGGATGATCAGTGATAACCAGTGGATGATCAGTGATAACCAGTGGATGATCAGTGATAACCAGTGGATGATCAGTGATAACCAGTGGATGATCAGTGATAACGAGTGGATGATCAGTGATAACCAGTGGATGATCAGTGATAACGAGTGGATGATCAGTGATAACCAGTGGATGATCAGTGATAACGAGTGGATGATCAGTGATAACCAGTGGATGATCAGTGATAACCAGTGGATGATCAGTGATAACGAGTGGATGATCAGTGATAACCAGTGGATGATCAGTGATAACCAGTGGATGATCAGTGATAACGAGTGGATGATCAGTGATAACCAGTGGATGATCAGTGATAACGAGTGGATGATCAGTGATAACCAGTGGATGATCAGTGATAACCAGTGGATGATCAGTGATAACGAGTGGATGATCAGTGATAACCAGTGGATGATCAGTGATAACGAGTGGATGATCAGTGATAACCAGTGGATGATCAGTGATAACCAGTGGATGATCAGTGATAACGAGTGGATGATCAGTGATAACCAGTGGATGATCAGTGATAACCAGTGGATGATCAGTGATAACGAGTGGATGATCAGTGATAACCAGTGGATGATCAGTGATAACGAGTGGATGATCAGTGATAACGAGTGGATGATCAGTGATAACCAGTGGATGATCAGTGATAACGAGTGGATGATCAGTGATAACCAGTGGATGATCAGTGATAACGAGTGGATGATCAGTGATAACCAGTGGATGATCAGTGATAACCAGTGGATGATCAGTGATAACCAGTGGATGATCAGTGATAACCAGTGGATGATCAGTGATAACCAGTGGATGATCAGTGATAACCAGTGGATGATCAGTGATAACCAGTGGATGATCAGTGATAACCAGTGGATGATCAGTGATAACCAGTGGATGATCAGTGATAACGAGTGGATGATCAGTGATAACGAGTGGATGATCAGTGATAACGAGTGGATGATCAGTGATAACGAGTGGATGATCAGTGATAACCAGTGGATGATCAGTGATAACGAGTGGATGATCAGTGATAACCAGTGGATGATCAGTGATAACCAGTGGATGATCAGTGATAACCAGTGGATGATCAGTGATAACCAGTGGATGATCAGTGATAACGAGTGGATGATCAGTGATAACCAGTGGATGATCAGTGATAACGAGTGGATGATCAGTGATAACCAGTGGATGATCAGTGATAACGAGTGGATGATCAGTGATAACGAGTGGATGATCAGTGATAACCAGTGGATGATCAGTGATAACCAGTGGATGATCGGAAATAACAAGCCTAGATAAGAGGATTAGAGATAACGAGCCGTTATTCACCCAGCTCCACATCCTCCTCGCGGGGCCACTGGGAGAACGGCAGGTTCTTGTAGAAGGCCTCCAGGAGCTTCTCCTTCACCTGGCCCATGGTGTCGGTGTTCATCACGCGCACGCTCACCGAGTCCATCCCGAAGCCTTGGAACGACACGCTCATGTTCTGCAGACGAGGAGGTCAGAGGTCACAGCACAATCTTCTCAGGACTTCAGCTAATGTTACGAACAAACGCTCTTTCAGTAATGCTAACATCTGTTCTTTAACACTTATGCATCAATTAAAAACCGTTCACACAGGTCCATGGAGGACGAATATGTCCGTGTCATAAAAATGTGAAGCTTGGGAACACAGACTTAAGTTTGGTCTCATTTTAAACAAGACCCTTGGCAGATTATTGTTAAAGTAAAAACAAGTTTAAAAAGTGATACCAAAAAGTTTTTGAAAATGATTTACGAACAATATTTTATAGAAAATGTATATTTTATTAAACATGTTGAACTCTAAACCTGCTAGAAAATCAAAACCATAAATCTAAACAAGTTGTGTTCCGAATTTGAGGTTGATATCTCATAAAATGCTCTTTCAGTGAGAGTATGTTTGGGCATAGTAAACAACCAGCAGATTTCCCAGTAGAAGCAGCAAAACGTCCTGGCTGCGTATGCAACCCTCCATTCCCTGAAGGAGGAGGAGTCCCTTCGCCACTATAGCTGGACCACCGCTGACCGAGTTCTCACAGCTCCTCAGCGTAAAGCAACTAGTGTGTGCATCCACTTCCGTATTTATACCCGCTCCGCGGGGCGGAGTGTGTGATGCAAATCACGCATGCAAAATTTCATTTGCTCGTGCTCGCACGGTTGAAGACAATCGGCTCCCTACCGTGATCCCATTCAGTCGAAGTCGACTACGTCCTACGTCAGACGTAGTTGACTTCGACTGAATGGGATCTTTGGCCCTGGAAAACGCCACTAGAGCTGCCACCTTCCAGTGCCTGGGTAAAAGCCTCAATTCCCCCCGCAATTCTGAGGCGGAGAAGGCGAGGCCTAGGCCAGGGAAGTCAACTGCTGTTCCTACAGGACCACTGGGAAAGCGTACCTTTGTCAAGGAAGGAGAAGTACGCTGCGGAACCACATCCTGGCCCGAAGGGGAGGTAACATGTGGGAGATACACATATGGACTGGTGACCAGGCAGTACAACATATGGAAATGTCACAGGGATGACCAGCCTAAACAGGGGGGAGGATCAACCAACAGTGACGGCAGAGCAGGCTCTGCCAAGGGAAGACACGGGCTCACCGCAGGGAGCCGGACCGTGGAATAATACACATATGGGATTCACCGTAGGGATAAAGTTCCCGAGTGGAACTATGTTGTGTTTCTAAATAGATTATTAAAGGAAATGACAGTGAAATAGTAAAAATTCCAATAAAGATACACACCTGTGCCAAACTGTACGCAGTCGGCATTAACACAGGCAATATGATCAAAAAACTTGAAAAAGACAAAAATGTCCATAAGGATGCACAAGGGTTAATAATGTTCTCAAATCGTTAGCACAAAAAATTGTTCATGGAGTGTTTATTTCTGAAAAGTTTCAGTAGGACGTTCGTCTAACGTTTTTTTTAAATGTAACTACCATTGCTGGGCAACGATTAATCATGATTTATCGCATCCAAAATAAAAGTTTGTGTTTACAAAATATGTGACCGCGTATAACTATTTTGTGTATATAAATACACATATATGCATGTATATATTTAAGAAATATTTGCATGTATATACTGTATACATATTTATACATAATTTATATTAAATATAAATATAAATATTTTATATATGAATAACACATTCTTCTTAAATATATACATGCATATTTAAATATACAAAATAATTATACACAGCACACACATATATTATGTAAACACAAACTTTTATTTTGGATGTGTTTAATCGTTGCCCAGCAATAGTAGTTACTACTTGTTTCAGAGAACATTCAAAAGTAACATTCCCATAATGTTTTAAGAGTGATGCAATGCAATGTTCCCTTAACTGGACGTCTTGAACGTTCAGAGATAATGTTTCCAATAACTCAACGGGACAGCTGTGTCACCCCTGCGTGCCTGCGGTTCACATGTGGCTGACCTGCGGCTGGGCTTCGATGTTCTCCCGCAGAAGCCACTCCTCGTTGAGTGTGTAGCGAGCCTTGCCCGTGATGGCGTCGATCGAGCCCTTGTTGATCTGCTGTTTGATGGCACACAACAGGAGGAAGAACGGCTCGCCAACCGTCTCCTGAGGAGAAACACGCGTACACCACACACTCCTACAGTCAGAACCAGCGAAACTCACACACACCCCCACACACCCCCCCACACACACACACACACACACACACACGTTGAGAGAGAAACACCCGTTCACCACACACTCCTACAGTCAGAACCAGCGAAACTCACACACACACACACACACACACACACACACACACACATACACACACACACGTTGAGAGAGAAACACCTGTTCACCTCACACTCCTAAAGTCATTGGAGAACCAGTGAAACTCTCTCTCACACACACACACACACACACACACACACACACACACACACACACACACACACACACACGTTGAGAGAGAAACACCCGTTCACCTCACACTCCTAAAGTCATTGGAGAACCAGCGAAACTCTCTCTCACACACACACACACACACACACACACACACACACACACACACACACGTTGAGAGAGAAACACCCGTTCACCACACACTCCTACAGTCAGAACCAGCGAAACTCACACACACACACACACACACACACACACACACACACACACACACACGTTGAGAGAGAAACACCCGTTCACCTCACACTCCTAAAGTCATTGGAGAACCAGCAAAACTCTCTCACACACACTCACACACACACACACACGCACGCACACACACACACACACACACACACACACACACACACACACACACACACGTTGAGAGAGAAACACCCGTTCACCACACACTCCTACAGTCAGAACCAGCGAAACACACACACACACACACACACACACACGTTGAGAGAGAAACACCCGTTCACCACACACTCCTACAGTCAGAACCAGCGAAACTCACACACACACACACACACACACACACACACACGTTGAGAGAGAAACACCCGTTCACCACACACTCCTACAGTCAGAACCAGCGAAACTCACACACACACACACACACACACACACACACACACACACACACACACACACACACACACACACACACACACACACACACACACGTTGAGAGAGAAACACCCGTTCACCTCACACTCCTAAAGTCAATGGAGAACCAGCAAAACTCTCTCACACGCACACGCACACACACACACACACACACACACACACACACACACACACACACACACACACACACCTTGAGGTAGCTGTACATGCAGATGGACATCCAGTTGGTGAGCATCTTCTCCACCACGGACTCTGTCCTCCTCAGCATCAGTTTGGGGTTCTTGGAGGCGGAGGCGTCGATCAGGTCCACGAGCAGGTCCTTCATGATGCTGGTGTAGTACTCCAGCTTACCATGGAGGGCGATGGTGAGCAGAGACGCAAGATTGCACCTAAACACCAACGACAGAATTCACATCATGACCTCAGTGCTGGAGAATGGAGTAATCGAGAACATTCACGTCGGTGTGGAAAGAAAAGACGGAGTTGGGAAAAGCCCTTCCTCAGATGAATAGCTCCACACACATCAGCTACACAATCACACAACAGCTAATCGCACACAGATGAGGACCTCAGACAATGAAAGCACTGATGCATCACTTCAATGCAGGGTGTGTGTGACTGAGATCTTGAACTCACTGAATTCTCCCGGGAACAAATCATCCGCGCCTCGCTTCCCGACAGCTTTTGATCCTGTTGTTCAGAGCGTTTTCTATCAGCCGTTTTACGAATGTTTGTTATTTTGTTCTGTGCGTTGCCCACTGACACGAACGTGCGGAGGCATGCTCAAAGTGTCACTGTAACTTTATTGCATTTATACATTATAAGCACTTACATTACATGACATGTCTCTAGTGATTTCCATAAATCCTCAACCTAATGAGCCTCATCTGACAGTGTTGAGCAGAACTGATCATCTACAGCCAGTGTCTCGTGTTCCCCGATGTGCTTCTGGGTTAGTGAACACACACACGTCACTGAACATGATCCTGCAGGGGTTTACAACTATATTTAAGACTTTTAAAGACCTTTTAAGACCTGCACAAATAAAATTAATACCATATGAGTGGGGTAGAGGTTACATTATATATGTATGCCATAAACATATCACCAGATATAATATTTATTCACTAAGTGCAAACAGCACATCTTGTAGGCAAAGGATATTTACTATACATTATATAAATATATATATATTTACACAATATATTACAATTATTTACATATAATTTATTTAGTGTTGTTTTTAAAAGATATAACTAAAATAAATGTATCCTGATATAAAGACTAGTTGTATATACACTGCACCACAACATTAACTGTGTTAAAGTCAATCATTTCATCCCTTAAAACTCATCTTTGATCACCAAAATATTTTTCATATTTAATCGTTTTTTCCTTGATAAAAATTTCTTAATGTCTTAAAATATCTTGAATGTAACACGACACCCTTGCCTCATTTAGTATGCTTGGTTTTATGAATATGCAAATGAGCCCCGCCTCCACTCACTCACTCAGCTCAGAGATCCACTGGTTGACGATCACACGTTGATCTGATTGGTTACAAGGTAGTTTGTGACGTCAGAAACACCAGCGATTTCAAAGCGTGTTTTTGAGACTGTCTTTGGTTCACTGCAGTTTAAAGGAGGAAATACTCAGCAATGGAGTCGACTTATGAATTTACACATGCTTTGACTATAAGCATATTAAAAACACCACATAGACACATAAACAACTTTAAAAGCTGGATTTACACCACAGGGGGACTTTAAGAAAATGTATTCTGTATAATATGTGACTGCATCTGTGCCGTTCCTCCAGAGCGTCGTACATCTATCTCTCGTGCATCTATCTCTCGTGCATCTATCTCTCGTACATCTATCTCTCGTACATCTATGTCCAGTTTTAAGTGCTAGCGTTACGACGGCTTTAGGAAACGGGACTCGACCTGTGAAGAATTACGATTCACTCGGGCTTTTGGGAAGCGGTGTGTGTTCATCTCTCCGTATGTTTGACTGTACTGGGCTTGAGCTGTTACTCAGAGGTTATGAATGTTCTCGATGTTGTGTTATAGGTTATTCTGGGTTGTGTGAAGCACTGTTTGTAGAGCGGCCATCTTTACTCACCGATCCCTCACGGCGAAGTCCTTCTGCTGCTCGAGCGCATGAACGAAGGAGACCAGGAAGTGTTTGTTGTTGAGAAGAGTGGAAAACAGAGTGATGCCCTCCTCCAGGTTGGGCCGCATGCTGTTACACGGCTATGAGGAACACACACACACACACACACACACACACACACACACACACACACACACACACACACACACACACACACACACACACACACACACACACACACACACACACACACACACACACACACACACACATCAGCACATGCTATAAACCAGTCACTGTAAAACTACTTTAACTATCACTATAAAATAACTTTCTTTTATTCCATGTGCTCTTAAATAGTTTTATAAATAACTTGATGTATATAAGCCTGATGTGTTTCAGGGTTTTCTGTGTATTTGTTTTACTCCATCTGTTTTTATTTAATTTGTTTTAAATTAGGTACATAATGTTGTCTTGAGTATGTGTTCTGTTTGATACATTTCAGGGTTTTGTTCTTCAATATCCCGCCTTGTCAAACTCTAAATAAAACTAACTAAACTACTACATTATGCCCATATGCATTCTTTATAGAATAATGTTTGGCATTAGTGCGTTCTGTCGTGTTAAACACACTCTGCTCTCACAGGACTGGCGTTTCTCAGTCGCACAGGGGAATCACAACATCCATTTCCCAACAGCTGTTCTTCCCCAACGCCGTATTACACAATCTGTGCTTTACTGCAGAATCATCATATGAAGAGCCAACGAGACGACAACAGGCATGCATCATTTCCCAGCGTGTGTGTGTGTGTGTGTGTGTGTGTGTGTGTGTGTGTGTGTGTGTGTGTGTGTGTGTGTGTGTGTGTGTCTCACCTGCCAGTCCTGCAGCAGAGGATGGGTTTCGGTCAGAGCTCTCGGGCCGAGCGGATCGTTCTCGTACACCGGCTGAACCAGACGCCGCTCGTAGTCACAGCACATCTACACACACACACACACACACACACACACACACACACACACACACACACACACACACACACACACACACACACACACACACACACACACACACACACACACACACACACACACACACAGAGAATCAACATTAAACTCAGTCAAAGCTTCAGTTTCCTAGAGCTGTTCTGCTGAAATCATTACTCTTCTGTTTGAGCTCAAAGTGCATTAAAGCATTATTCACTTCAGAATTATAATCTCCTGATAGTTTACTCTCCTCTCGTCATCCGAGATGTTCATGTGTTTCTTTCTTCAGTCGAAAAGAAATCTCATTTTCTCCTCCAACTTCAAAATCGTCCGACATCATTGCTTTACCTTTTTTATTTATTTATTTTTTTGTAAATGGCGTTTGACTTGGGCTTTGCAGGATCTCTTTGCAAACACTGGGTCTGTTCTTACGCCTACGTCACGCTTGACCTTTCACCCTGATCACGTAATGTGTGGATCATCACAGCTAGAGCAAGACCAGCATTAGTGGTTCAAAGTATATAAATGTTTCTTATTGTTATAAATGTCCGCTGGTTTGTCTAGATGAGACTCTTATTCCTCGGCTGGATCGTGTCGAGACTTTGAAGCTGCACTGAAACTCACATCTGGACCTTCGACCCGTTGGACCCCATTGAAGACACTATATGGAGAAACATCCTGGAGTGTTTTCCTCAAAAACCTTCATTTCTTCTCGACTGAAGAAAGAAACACATGAACATCTCGGATGATGAGGAGGAGAGTAAACTATCAGGACATTTTAATTCTGAAGTGAATAATGCTTGAACAGTAAACCCAGAATTCCCCCAGAACCCTGTCCAGTGTATTTCAGGGAGACTCCGGGGTTTCCCTGTCTTCTGCAGACACAGATTGCAACACTTGTGGTTTTCAAAGGAGAACAAACGGGAGAGTCGCTGCAGAGTTTTAACCCCCAGAGGTCGGCGGTATCGCCGGCGATACCAGCTCGCTTTTTTTTTTAGCAGTGTAAAAGAAACTCAAAAATACTCGGTTGACTTTGATTTTCCATTGGAGTTTCATACATCAATCGATTCTGTTAAATGTGTATTATTTTTGTGTATACTCACAATAAAAACAAAGTGTTGTGCTTTTTGCCAAATAAAGAAAAATAAACACGAAGCGAGTTCTGCCTCCTATCTGTCAGTGTAGTCCATTCTGAAACGCGTCCGAAAATGAACCATAACTCAGTGAATACTCAGTCAAACAGGCATTCAGACATACAGGCATGAAGCTTGAATTCTCATCTTTTAAACGAAGTAATTTTTATAAAAAACAAATATTCACAGTTTATGTAATATGTATGCAAAGAGAGAGATGTCAGTCGTTCTCATCTCAGCTAATTAAGTTTTAATGTGCTCCGCCCACGGAGAGCACGCGCTATTCAAACGCAAATGTGAGCCGATCCAAACAAACCTGTAAAACGCCCATCAGCTGGATAACACACACCGCGAGTTCACTTTCAGACTTATGTACTTTACGATGCTGTGAGGAATAATACTGTCTTGATAATAATCCTGCAAAAATTTACCTCAGAAGTTGTGGAAGTATCATTTCGAGGAGCAAACGGATCCCGCTGAGGAATTAGGTCAGTTCTGTTTGCTTTGTTCTAATCGGAATGAATGAACGCAAAGATGCGTGCTGTTGTGGAGCTACTACAGCTGGCAAAAATACTGTTTAAATATGAATCGCGTTACTATGAATGAATGAACGCAAAGATGCGTGCTGTTGTGGAGCTACTACAGCTGGCAAAAATACTGTTTTAATATGAATCGCGAATACAAAGAAAGATTACACTGGAAATATTGTTACAATTATAAATGTTGTTGTAATTGTATAACCTTAAAAAAAAAATTATATATATATATATAAGGATAGATGTAAACAAAATCTTAAAAGGTCATTATAAGCCTTATCTTTAAATAATTTTATTATGCTTTATTAGTGACACATTTGGGAAGAGAATATATTCCAAATCTGAAAATACAGTATGAGAACAATTAACTGCACAATTACTAGAAATGTTTACCTTGGATATTGTACAATTTGCAAGCAAAATTTGTGGAAAAAACAACAAACCAGTTATATATTGTCCTTGCATTCTTGTGGCTCATTCACACACCTGAATGAAAGGCTCATTACCTATGCAGCCTCATTATGCGGCCCCATTGACTCCATAGGTGTGAATCACGCCCACCCGCATATGGCCTTTCCAAACAAAAAGTGTTTTACAAGATTTAAATCAATGTATTGTGTTATGGGAATGATTAGGCAGGACGATTTTCACATAATTTTGAAGAAAAAATACTAGGCAACGACATCCATTAGTCAAAAGTCTTATTTACATATATTTAGAATGTGTTTTATGGCCTTATTTCAGAAACTTTAGTTTTTTGTTTTTTAAAAAACCATGCATAAACATTATTCTATCAAAAATACAAACATGTACATGCAAGTTGTTCACATATTATGGTAGCCCTGTTTGTGCTAAATAGAGTGAATTTACACCTTTGCCATTAATATGTTTATAAGCAACTGAAAAAAGCACAAATGTCAGGGCATGTCAGAACATCTCAAGGACCCCAAAAACCCCTCAGACTCCAGAGGGTTAACTCTTAAATCATTTGTAAGACTTCGGTTGATCTAAAGCCACAAACCCTCCATAAGCAGAAGTCCATATAACCCGAACTACACCCTCAAACATCAGAGCCGCCAGTTCCAGAGAGACTGGCTGAAGTGTGTGTGTGAGTGTGTGTGTGTGTGTGTGTGTGTGTGAGTGTGTGTGTGTGTGTGTGTGTGTGTGTGTGTGTGTGTGTGTGTGTGTGTGTTTGAGTGTGAGTGTGTGTGTGTGTGTGTGTGTGTGTGTGTGTGTGTGTGTGTGTGTGTGTGTGTGTGTGTGTGTGTGTGTGTGTGTGTGTTTGAGAATCACATCAGACAGTCTCAATATCTGCAGTGTCATGGCAATCTATTTCTCTGATGTTTTGCTGAAAAACGGTGCTTGTGCTTCTTTCTTAAAGATAAATGCCACTTGGTTTGATATAATGCTAATGCATTCATACAGTTCACATATATACAGTATATTTATATATATTTAGGGCCACTGTTAGACTTATTGTTCAAAGTAACGATAGACATCAGTCTGACACTGAGGACTTGAGAGCTGCAAAACTAGGTCTTGTTTTCAGTTACGAGTATGAACTGATATATTGCATATTAAATCATATTCCCCTCCTCAGGCATAAGTACATGATTACTGTCAGCGATCAATGATCATCACACATTAAACAGAGGAAACTCCCTCATGTACTGGGAGACCAGTGATTTACACCAGCAGCTTCAGCTCGTTCTGTGTGTCTGTAGTGTGTGTGTGTAGTGTAGTGTGTGTCTGTAGTGTGTGTGTGTGTGTGTGTGTGTCTGTAGTGTGTGTGTCTGTAGTGTGTGTGTGTGTGTGTGTGTGTGTGTGTGTGTGTTTTTGTTTATATTACATTGTGGGAACCAAATGGCCCCACAAGGATAGTAAAACCTGAGATCACCTCCATTGTGGGGACCAGCCAGCGGTCCCCATGAGGGAAATGGGTTAATAAACATACTAAATGATATTTTTTTGAAAATGTAAAAATGCAGAAAGTTTTCTGTGATGGGTAGGTTTAGGGGTAGGGTTAGTGTAAGGGGACAGAATATACAGTTTGTACTGTATAAAAACCATTACGTCTATGGAGAGTCCCCACAAAGATATGTGCGCCTGTTTGTGTGTGTGTGTGTGTGTGTGTAGTGTGTGTGTGTGTGTGTGTGTGTGTGTGATTGTGTGTGTGTGAGTGTCTGTAGTGTGTGTGTCTGTAGTGTGTGTGTGTCTGTAGTGTGTGTGTGTGTACCTTGGGAAAGAAGGTGCGTGTGACGAACTGCTTGTACTCCAGGAACGGGATCCCCTGTGTGTGTGTGTAGTGTGTGCGTGTGTGTGTGCGTGTGTGTGTGTGTGTGTGTGTAGTGTGTGTGTGTGTGTGTGTGTCTGTAGCAGAGGTGGGACAAAGTCATTGTTATGCAAGTCACAAGTAAGTCTCAAGTCTTTGCCCTCGAGTCCCAAGTCAAGTCGAGTCAAAGATGAGGCAAGTCCCGAGTCGAGTCAAAAGTCAAAGCCAACAAGTCTCAAGTCGAGTCCAAAGTCCTACCATTTTAGTTTCGAGTCATTTCAAGTCCTCTTACCACAGAAATAAAATTTATACAAATCATGTATGTCTGTAAGATTTGTATTTATTTAAACCTCTTTTTATACAATGACATTAATCAAATACAGTAAAAAACAGAAAATGTAATTTTCACAAAAAATTTCACATGAATTTATTTCTTCTGCTGAACAGAAAGGAAGATATTTAGAAGAATGTCAGTAACCAAGCAGTTTCTGGGTCCCATTGATTTTTGCATCACAATAAGTGTATTGTGATTGTCAAAACATTTTAGTAACTAAACTGAATTTTATTATGTTTAGTGACAACATGTTACAATGTTTACATGGTTTAATTTCTGGTAAGCTACGCTTTTTTATTATTTCAGTTCAATTCAATTATTGTGATTTGATTTAATATTGACTCATTTGGATAAATATTAGGTAGGCTACACAATATAGGCATTACTTTTTCTCAAGAAAAAAACAACTCATCTAATGCTGTAAACATACAGAGAGCCCTATCAGCTGGCAGAATTATTTAAGGTTAAAAATAACACAAATTAAATATAATGCGTTTTTTTTTATTATAATAACAACTTTATTTAATGATGTAAGTAAAAATATAATAAACATGCAATATAGCCTAGTACACATATTTAGCAAAATACTCTCTATAGCTCTTTTTTTCTAGCCAACTAACGTGCTATAGCCTATTATAGTCATTAAATGGCTTTCCTGAGGTAAATGTGATGTGACATAATTGTTCTCCAGCTGTTTTATTGACCCCTTTGATTGATGGGTCGATATTATGAATGAGGAATATACATTTCGGTAAGTTGTACTATATCTTTCAACAGTGTTCATTCGTGTTTAACGTTATTTACTATCAGCTAGAGATGATCGGTTCACGTGCCGCTAGGGATCTGTCGTGTCACATTTACAATTTACATTTACACATCTACTTTACTAGTCTACTTTACGTGTGTAATTCTTCTACTTCATTGACTACAGAGCCAGGCACCTCTGGCATTTTTTATCTATATAGGGATGCAATCTCTTTTTTTATTACTTTACACTTAGGCTTACCTAAGCTGAACACTTATACTGTCATATCTCTAGCTTCTTACACTGCATTGCAGTTAGTGTATTATGATTGGTTGTCTATTCCCTTGTATAATGCTACCCACCGCTCTAAACGCCCAGTCCTTAAAGCCATGTGCCATACTCTTATTTTTCTTCTCCTCTGTTCATCTGGAGACGTAGAGCTCAACCCTGGCCCGGGTTCATCTGGAGCCGTAGAGCTCAACCCTGGCCCGGGTTTATCTGGAGCCGTAGAGCTCAACCCTGGCCCGGGTTCATCTGGAGACGTAGAGCTCAACCCTGGCCCGGGTTTATCTGGAGACGTAGAGCTCAACCCTGGCCCGGGTTTATCTGGAGACGTAGAGCTCAACCCTGGCCCGGGTTCATCTGGAGCCGTAGAGCTCAACCCTGGCCCGGGTTTATCTGGAGACGTAGAGCTCAACCCTGGCCCGGGTTTATCTGGAGACGTAGAGCTCAACCCTGGCCCGGGTTTATCTGGAGACGTAGAGCTCAACCCTGGCCCGGGTTTATCTGGAGACGTAGAGCTCAACCCTGGCCCGGGTTTATCTGGAGACGTAGAGCTCAACCCTGGCCCGGGTTTATCTGGAGACGTAGAGCTCAACCCTGGCCCGGGTTCATCTGGAGCCGTAGAGCTCAACCCTGGCCCGGGTTTATCTGGAGACGTAGAGCTCAACCCTGGCCCGGGTTCATCTGGAGACGTAGAGCTCAACCCTGGCCCGGAAACCACCAGTGCCCTCCCCGAGCACCAGGCAATTTCTTTCACTGATTTTTGTGATCGTAAAAGCCTTGGGTTCATGCATATCAACATTAGAAGTCTACTCCCAAAGCTAGACTTACTTACAGCTTTTGTACATTCAGCCAACCCTGATATTTTAGCTGTATCTGAATCCTGGCTTAGGAAGTCTGTTAACACCACTGAAATAACAATCCCTAACTATAATATTTTTCGGCAAGATCGAGGTACGAAAGGTGGTGGAGTAGCAATATACTGCAGAGATAAGCTACAGAGCTCAGTTATCCTGTCTAGATCTGTACCCAAACAGTTTGAGCTTTTACTTGTAAAAATCCAGCTATCTCGAAATAAGGCTATTACTGTTGCTGCCTGCTACAGACCCCCCTCAGCCCCGTGCAGTGCCCTTGACTCTATATGTGAACTCATTGCCCCACATCTATCTTCTGAGTTTTTATTGCTTGGTGACTTAAACTGGGATATGCTCAACCCCCCAGTTATTTTACTTTCTAAGCTTGACGCACTTAACCTCACACAGATTATAAATGAACCAACCAGGTACAATCTCAAATCAGCGACGAAGGGAACCCTCATAGATGTTGCCCTGACTAACTTGCCTTGTAAATATACCTCTGCTGTTTATAATCAGGATCTTAGCGATCACTGCCTTATTGCCTGTGTCCGTAATGGGACCGGGGTCAAACGACCACCCCTTATCTCCGTCAAACGCTGTCTAAAACACTTCAGCGAACAGGCTTTTTTAAATGACCTGAACGCTATTTCCTGGTCATATATTAATCTCATCCCGTCAGTGGAGGATGCTTGGCTGTACTTCAAAAGTGAATTTCTCTTTGTCCTGAATATGCATGCCCCTTTTAAAAAGTTCCGAACGAAAGATAGATACAGTCCGTGGTTCACCACAGAATTGACCTCCCTCAATCAACATAAAAACACTCTTTGGCGTACCGCGCTAGCCTCTAGCAAGCCTCGCAATATGCAACTTTTTAGAGAAGCCAGAAACCGATATACCCAGGTAGTTAGGGAAACAAAGGCCCACTTCTTTAAACAAAAGTTTGCTGCCTGCTACACCAACTCCAAAAAGTTTTGGGACACTGTTAAAACTCTGGAGAACAAAGTTATCTCCTCCCAACTTCCTACAGCTCTAAAATCAGACAATATTGTTACTACAGATAAGGTTAAAATATTAGAAAACTTTAATAAGCATTTCGCAGAAGCCGGCCATGCTTTTCATCTAAATACTCGCCCTCTAGCTAGCTGCCCTACAGTCACAACACCTCCGTGCTCAGTCCCCTTTTCGTTTACCCATATCCAGACAGCCGATGTATTGAAAGAATTGCAGAAGCTGGACCCCTATAAATCTGCTGGGCTGGATAATTTGGACCCATTTTTCTTAAAACTATCTGCAAATATTATTGCTGCTCCTGTCTGTAGTCTATTTAATCTTTCTCTCTTATCTTCTGAAATCCCGAGAGATTGGAAATCCGCTGCAGTCATTCCCTTGTTTAAAGGGGGAGACACCCTTGACCCTAACTGCTACAGACCAATATCCATCCTACCCTGTCTTTCCAAAGTTTTTGAGAAACTGGTCAACAAACAAATTGTCAGTCATCTGGAATCCCATCGCATTCTTTCTGCTATGCAATCTGGTTTTCGTGCTGGTCATGGCTGCACCACGGCTACTCTAAAGGTTCTGAATGACATCATAGCCGCCATTGATAAAAAGCAATACTGTGCAGCTGTTTACATCGACCTGTCCAAGGCTTTTGATTCGGTCAATCATCGTGTTCTCATCAGCCGACTCAATAGCCTGGGCTTTTCTCATGATTGCCTCATCTGGTTCTCCAACTATCTCTCCGATAGAGTCCAGCGTGTTAAATCTGAGGGCCTGTTGTCAGGACCCATGCCTGTCTCTATTGGGGTGCCACAGGGCTCGATTCTTGGGCCAACTCTATTCTCCCTCTATATAAACGATGTGGCTCTCGCTGCTGGTGATTCTCAGATCCATCTTTATGCAGACGATACCATCCTGTACACGTCAGGCCCTTCGTTAGATACTGTGCTCAAAAATCTTCAGGAGAGTTTCAATATCATTCAATATTCTTTCCAAAATCTTCAGTTATTATTAAACTCGGGTAAAACTAAGTGTATGCTTTTCAATCGTTCTTTGCCAACACCTGTTTGTCTACCTAACATCACTACGCTGGATGGGTTTGAGCTAGAATATGTTGATACATATAAATATCTAGGTGTTTCGTTAGACAGTTCTCTCTCCTTCCAGCCGCATATTAACAAACTAAGGTCAAAAGTTAAATCTAGAATTGGCTTCCTTTTCCGCAATAGGGCCTCATTTACTTATGCTGCCAAACTTGCTTTGGTGAAAATGACTATCATTCCAATGTTTGACTTTGGCGATGTCATCTATAGAACTGCCTCAAACTTTTTGCTGAAAAAACTGGATGTGACCTACCATAGTGTCATACGCTTTGTTACAAATGCTCCTTACAACACCCACCACTGCAAGCTCTATGCACTAGTTGGCTGGCCGTCATTAACTACCCGGCGTTTAACTCACTGGTACCAACTTATTTACAAGTCTTTGCTTGGTAAAGTCCCATTGTACTTAAGCTGTTTAGTTAATATTGCTCTACCTACTCGCAGTCTACGATCTAGTAGGTATATTGCCTTAGTCATCCCGAAAGTCTGTACAACATTTGGCCGCCAATCCTTCCAGTTTGCAGCTGCCAACGACTGGAATGAATTACAAAAAACCTTAAAACTTGAAACACTCATATCACCAGTTGCCTTTAAATTTCTCCTTTCTGAGCACTTGACTGATCTATGTACCTGCTAATTGTCCTCAATCTTTTCTTTTTTATGCTATGTCCGCATTGCACAGTGGACTTTTTCATCTGCACTACTGTTATACCTGCTGACGTTTTTGTATTATTATTATTATTGCTCAGATATAAGGATTGGTTCGCTTTGGGGTGGTGGTTCTGTCGTTGTGTGCTCGCCCTCGTGTTGTTTTGGGCCTGTGTGGATTTCTTCATGCGGGCTTAGGACGGCGTGGGGATGGGTGTATGATGGCGGAATTTTCAATTTGAAGTGAACTATTCCTTTAATTTAACTTTCCCATTATATTGCAGTCTTATAATCCATGCACTTAAATGACCTATTGGTTAGATACATTTTAATAAGGTACACTTTATTTATTTATGTACTTTTTTTTTTTTTTTTTTTTATACATTTGCTTGTGCCTTACTTATGTTGCTCAACAGAACTACATATACCTTATCCTTTTTTTTGACTTTGTATTGCCTTTTGTGTTTCATTGTAATTTGTAAATTTGCACTCTTGTGTTCTGTGTATTTATTATGTAACTCTATGTTGTCTGGCACATTTTTTTCGCCTTTCTTAGTCAGGTCGCCGTTGCAAATGAGAATTTGTTCTCAATCGGCCTACCTGGTAAAATAAAGGTAAAAAAAAAAAAAAAAAATACAAGCGGCAAAACGGTATTTATTGTCTGAATTTCGTAATAAAATTGACAGAATCTGAGAGCAGAGATTTTTTTATAAGTAACCTGCTCTGTCTAGTCTGTCGGTCTCCATGTCCTCTTTGCTTCGCGATTTTTCTGTGCGTGAGAAAATGGATGTGTGGCGTGAGAGCGTGTGAAGAGTGTCAATTCCGTGTGTCTCACGGTGAATGCGTGAGAGTTGGCAGCTATTTAGCAGCTAGTAAGTTACGGTACATCCGATAAGGTGCTTAGCATTCGTTCAAAATCGTAGCATGCGTTGTTGCTTGTTGCGCTTCATTGGTTGTCTTGCAATGTGCCTGCTTAGATGCTGTCGAATCAAAACAACGTGGGACTACAGTGACTG
>CM040835.1:542248-544748 GCA_022828995.1 Vimba vimba
CTTTCTATATCAGTTATATCTAATAAGATATTAAACAGTACTGTTAGACGGATCACTAACTAATAAACAGAGAATGAATGCGAGCATTGTTTGCTCTGGCGTTCTCAGCGCCGCCAAAATAAAGGTCCGTCGCGCCGTCAAAATAAAAGTCACCGTGCTTGCGTCACTCCCTTACCCCTCCTACCAGTTCCTATGGCCACTTGGCCTGTGCGAACACAAACAGCAAAACCGAGTTTGGGGGAGAGTAGTTCTTAGAACTGTTTAGAAGTGGACAGTTCCTAGAACTAAGTTCCTAGAACTACTTGGTCGGAGAGCGGCTATCATTCGACCGGCAATTTTCGGTCCATTTTATTTCGCTTTACAAATTCGCTTCCACAAATTCAGTGGTTCAAATTTGACAGAAAATTCAACATTTGACATCCGGGAACGACAGGAATATCAGTAGATTGCCGATTGATGATCTCCATAGCTGTTAGTCGTCCTCACCAGCAGGGGGCGCAACGGGTGAGAGACTCATTCATTCCTTGAATTACAGAAATGGAGCGAGCAGTTGGCTATTTGTGATTATTATCAGGGCAATGAATTGTGATGATTATCATATGGAAAAGCTGATAAAGACACAAAAGCTGTGTTTACATTGAAGTCTTCTGTTACTTTTGTACATTGGTTCCCAAACCTGTCCTGAAGGACCTCCAACACTGCACGTTTTTTTTGTCTCCCTAATCAAACACACCTGATTCAACTCATCAGCTCATTATCACATGGGATGGGTTATAATGAAAACGTGTATGAAATGTTTTGAATTGAAATATTCACAGCTTAAATATACAACCATGTTGAATTTCAGCCCATAAAAATGCAAGCCCTGAAAACACAATGCTTTAAAATGCAAGCAGTATTTTTTTTTCGAGTAGTGCAATTCAACAAGCTATTTTGTTTCAAAAACATTTGTCATTATTTTACTTCCATAGAAATATCTGTTCAGATCTCGTCTACACAACTAAAAGAAAGCAAGAATGCTTAACATGGCATTATCTTCAGAAATATGAATCAGGATCTGGCAGGAATCTTCCCACTCAAACACTGACTGCTGCTTCTGAGAGCTTCAGAGGGAAAGATGCCCAGAACTGCTGGTCTAGGATCAGTTTCTCTGTGTTTGTGCTGTGGAGAGCATCAAAGGTTTCTATTTACAGTTTTTGCAGAGTTGAGCATTGTAGCCAATCACAAACACATCTGCTGATTTCATGAATGCAACAGCCAATCAGAGGTGTTTAAGGGCGTTTTCACAGCTGAGAGTCGCACCAAGGTCCGAATCAACGTTCATGTTTTCATACATTTTATGCATTCGGTAAGTTTTGGTTTTGGTTTCACATTGCAGTTATACGAGTGCACTAAAGAACTTTACATGACGTCCTTGCGTCCTGTCGTCATCATCTCTGTGGGCCGCATCTTGACACTGATTGGTTTGTAAACGGACGTGCGCCGTCTGACGTCAGCGTGTGGTCAGTTCGGCGGGTAGCTTTGACAAGAATGAATGAACACACGCATATCGTTGCCACTATACTGTTATTATTATTGCAGCTCCAACTATACTCGAGGCGAGTTCAAATTCGCCAAATGAACGTCCTTGTTGTGCGAACTATCGTCGCCGGCAGGAGAGGAGGAGAAGACTCAAGCAATCCTGCGGGAACATCCGGAACTTCCTGTAAATGTTCTGAGAGTCCAAACCATACAGACAATGCTTTCACACTAGAGACGAACCAAACCTTTGTTCAGTTTGATCCGGACCGAGACTACCTCTTTTCATCTGACCAAATTTTGTCTGTTTGGTCTGGATCGTGGTCCGGGGGAGGGTTCACACCTGTAATTTTGATTCGGATCAAACTGAAAAGTCAGAAAATCCGGACCAAACAAGGTAGTTGTGAAAGGGCCCTAACTCAACACTGAACAAACTCTGCACGAATCCTCTCATTATAATGAACGGTTGTGTAGATAAGAGATTCACTGTGCGGTCAGCTTCACTGATTATAACGGAACTTTGCATTTTCTGTGAAGCTGCTTTGAAACGATATGTGCTGTGAAAAGCGCTGCAAATGAATGTGAATTGAACTGATCTCTGTGAGATCGTGATGAACTGAGATGTGACAGCTTTATAGTGCTTATAAAGGTTATGAATACAGCATGCTTGCTTTTCTGGTCAAATTAACAGTGTTTTGTAAACGTAGACGCTTTAATAACAAATAATTTAACGAGAGCGCTTAGGCTGGGATGTGTAGGTGACAAAACCTGAAATTATTTCAAGCAAATCTATCTACATGGGTTTTAAAGTGGAAGTGCACGTGCTTAGCCTAACCCTGGAGTTGGTTCATCCTCCGTCTAAGATCAGAAAATTCATATTTAACATGTTACACAAAACCGAACTTGAAACACAATTATACTTATAAATACAAAGTTCTGTCATGAAACTCTAGAAGGTCTTTAACTCAATCTGCTCGTAATC
>CM040835.1:547248-559748 GCA_022828995.1 Vimba vimba
TGCTGTTCTGTTCTGGTGTTTTTCTGTGTAAACTCGCGTTAGACTGCTCGCAGCAAGTTCAAGGCATTGACGCTTGCTTACAGATCTATCACAGGTTCAGCTTCTCCTACTTTCACTCACTTCTACGAGTCTACATCCCTACCAGAAGCCTACGATCGGTCAGCGAGCGACGCCTCACGGTTCCATCACAGAGAGCCACAAAATCACTTTCCAGAACATTCTCATTCACAGTTCCCTGCTGGTGGAACGCTCTCCCCACCCTCATCCGGAATACAGAATCCCTGACAACCTTCAAAAGACAGCTGAAAACTCATCTCTTCCGTGAGCACTTAACCTCATAAAAAAAAATAAAAAATCATTTTCCTTTAAATCCTCGCTTATCGGGCTCATGCTACTCTGAGCAATGCCTGAACTGTGTATTTTGAGCACTTCTTGCGTCCTTGACTCGTTTAATTTAGTCCTAATTTGTAAGTCGCTTTGGACAAAAGCGTCTGCTAAATGACTAAATGTAAATGTAAATGTAAATGTAAATGTAGACAGACGTGTTTGACCGTCGTGCTCGCGTCTCACACATTCCAAGCGTTCTGAAAGCAGCTGAACTGTTAAAGCACACTTCTCTAGACTCACACTTCTTCTGTTCCGCTGGCCTGCGTCTCGTGTTTTTAACAGTAAAGATGTGTCCTGTGTGAAAGACGACTTCTTTATGATGCCCTGTTCACTGTATGAAGAAGAGCAGCTCAGGCCTTCGTTACGATATCTAGTGTGTTCCACAGATCACAGACAGTCTTATGGACGAGAAACAACATAATAATGAGTAAATGATGACAGAAGCTCCTCGTTTAGCTTCCTAATCCTGTGGTTTCCAGACACGCACTATTTGTCCTGTTAGTAAAATGTGGAAAAACGACCAGAATGTAAATCCATACATCTCACATAAACACAGTGCATATGTACAGCCATCCTGCCGTTCCCATGGAACAACCCGTGTGAGTGTGTGTGTGTGTGAGTGTGTGTGTGTGTGTGTGTGTATGTGTATGAGTGTGTGAGTCTGTATGTATATGAGTGTGTGTGCATGTATGACTGTGAGTGTGTGTGCATGTATGACTGTGAGAGTGTGTGTGTGTGTGTGTGTGTGTGTGTGTGTGTGTGTGTGTGTGTGTGTGTGTGTGTGTGTGTGTGTGTGTGTGTGTGTGTGTGTGTCGAAACCGCTCTCAATGCCTCATTTGCCCTCAGACCCAGATGTTTGTGATCTTTTCCACTGTTGAGACGTTCAGTGGTCTCTGCTCCATTAGCTGTGTCATGCAGCGCTCCGGCGTGTTAAATATAGCTCTGTGTGTGTGTGTGTGTGTGTGTTTCACAATCAGACCAAACAAAGGAACAGGGAATTCAGACATGAAAACAAGCAGGGCGTTTCAGGGCTTGATTAACTCTTGTTTTCATGCTTGATGTTGAACGGCAGAGAAATTCCAGCGCTGCTTTAAACTTCCAGCGGCCGAGAGAGAGAGAGAGTGAGTGTGAGAGAGAGAGAGAGAGAGAGAGAGGAGAGAGAGTGAGAGAGAGAGAGTGATACCGATGAGCAGATAAAGAATAAAGTGATGGTTACGCTGGTAGTGATTAACGTCAGATACAGATACACTGATAAAGCTGATGTGGGCGAGAGACATTCAGCTTCAGTAACAGTCTGTCTCAGCATGAGAAGTTCTTCTTCTGTCCTTGAGCCGTGTAATAGTGAATGCTCCGCTGATTACCACGGTACAGCTACAACAGCTACACTTTAACAATAATTTAATAGCATTTCTGAAGGTCAATGTTCATTTCTGTTCTAAAATATTGTACGTTTGTAATATTAAAAGTCGAGTGTATTAAATGAACAGTTTCTGGATGATCCTTGAGCGTTTAAAATGTCTAGTTTAAAAAAATGTAAAAATCTTGGTTATGTGAACGTTAAAGGAACATTCCATTGTATCATTCTTCAAACATTATGGAAACGTTACTTTTGAATGTTCTGAAACAACTAGTAACATTTAAAAACATTAGGCACAATGTACAAATAATGTTTTAAGATCATTATTAGACACCAGACAACTTTGAACAAACGTTCTATTAATGTTCCTGGAAGAACGTTTGTTCATAACTTTAATATAAGAGAACCTTGGCAGAATGTTTGAATGTAACTCGACACCAGGGGTTTTCAATTAAACCTGGGCAGAAATGATGTCAGAATGATGAATTGTGACTGTTGTGAGTGTTGTGAGTGTTGTGAGTTGTGAGTGTTGTGAGTTGTGAGAGTTATGAATTGTGAGTTGTGAGTGTTATGAGTTGTGAGTGTTGTGAGTTGTGAGTGTTGTGAGTTGTGAGAGTTATGAATTGTGAGTTGTGAGAGTTATGAATTGTGAGTTGTGAGTGTTATGAGTTGTGAGTGTTGTGAGTTGTGAGTGTTGTGAGTTGTGAGAGTTATGAATTGTGAGTTGTGAGTGTTATGAGTTGTGAGTGTTGTGAGTTGTGAGTGTTGTGAGTTGTGAGAGTTATGAATTGTGAGTTGTGAGAGTTATGAATTGTGAGTTGTGAGTGTTATGAGTTGTGAGTGTTGTGTGTTGTGAGTGTTATGAGTTGTGAGTGTTGTGAGCGTTGTGAGTTGTGAGTGTTGTGAATGTTGTGAGTTGTGAGTGTTGTGAGTTGTGAGTGTTGTGAGTTGTGAGTTGCGAGTGTTGTGAGTTGTGAGTGTTGTGAGTTGCGAGTGTTGTGAGTTGTGAGAGTTATGAATTGTGAGTTGTGAGTGTTATGAGTTGTGAGAGTTATGAATTGTGAGTTGTGAGTGTTGTGAGCGTTGTGAGTTGTGAGTGTTGTGAATGTTGTGAGTTGTGAGTGTTGTGAGTTGTGAGTGTTGTGAGTTGTGAGTTGCGAGTGTTGTGAGTTGTGAGTGTTATGAGATGTGAGTGTTGTGAGTTGTGAGTGTTGTGAGTTCTGAGTGTTATGAGTTGTGAGTTGCGAGTGTTGTGAGTTGTGAGTGTTGTGAGTTGCGAGTGTTGTGAGTTGTGAGTGTTGTGAGTTGCGAGTGTTGTGAGTTGTGAGTGTTATGCGTTGTGAGTGTTGTGAGTTGTGAGTGTTGTGTGTTGTGTGTTGTGAGTGTTATGAGTTCTGAGTGTTATGAGTTGTGAGTTGCGAGTGTTGTGAGTTGTGAGTGTTGTGAGTTGTGAGTTGCGAGTGTTGTGAGTTGTGAGTGTTGTGAGTTGCGAGTGTTGTGAGTTGTGAGTGTTGTGAGTTGCGAGTGTTGTGAGTTGTGAGTGTTATGCGTTGTGAGTGTTGTGAGTTGTGAGTGTTGTGTGTTGTGAGTTGTGAGTGTTGTGAGTTCTGTGTGTTATGAGTTGTGAGTGTTGTGAGTTGTGAGTGTTGTGAGTTGCGAGTGTTGTGAGTTGTGAGAGTTATGAATTGTGAGTTGTGAGTGTTATGCGTTGTGAGTGTTGTGAGTTGTGAGTGTTGTGTGTTGTGTGTTGTGAGTGTTATGAGTTGTGAGTTGTGAGTGTTGTGAGTGATGTGAGTTGTGAGTTGCGAGTGTTGTGAGTTGTGAGTGTTGTGAGTTGTGAGTGTTATGAGTTGCGAGTTGCGAGTGTTGTGAGTTGTGAGTGTTATGAGTTGTGAGTTGCGATTGTTGTGAGTTCTGAGTGTTATGAGTTGTGAGTGTTGTGAGTTGTGAGTGTTGTGAGTTGCGAGTGTTGTGAGTTGTGAGAGTTATGAATTGTGAGTTGTGAGTGTTATGCGTTGTGAGTGTTGTGAGTTGTGAGTGTTGTGTGTTGTGTGTTGTGAGTGTTATGAGTTGTGAGTTGTGAGTGTTGTGAGTGATGTGAGTTGTGAGTTGCGAGTGTTGTGAGTTGTGAGTGTTGTGAGTTGTGAGTGTTGTGAGTTGCGAGTGTTGTGAGTTGTGAGAGTTATGAATTGTGAGTTGTGAGTGTTATGCGTTGTGAGTGTTGTGAGTTGTGAGTGTTGTGTGTTGTGAGTGTTATGAGTTGTGAGTTGTGAGTGTTGTGAGTGATGTGAGTTGCGAGTTGCGAGTGTTGTGAGTTGTGAGTGTTATGAGTTGTGAGTGTTGTGAGTTCTGAGTGTTATGAGTTGTGAGTGTTGTGAGTTGCGAGTGTTGTGAGTTGTGAGTGTTGTGAGTTGTGAGTGTTGTGAGTTGTGAGTTGTGAGTTGTGACTGTTGTGTGTTGTGAGTGTTATGAGTTGTGAGTTGCGAGTGTTGTGAGTTGTGAGTGTTGTGAGTTGTGAGTTGCGAGTGTTGTGAGTTGTGAGTGTTGTGAGTTGTGAGTGTTATGAGTTGCGAGTTGCAAGTGTTGTGAGTTGTGAGTGTTATGAGTTGTGAGTGTTGTGAGTTGCGAGTGTTGTGAGTTGTGAGTGTTGTGAGTTGTGAGTGTTATGAGTTGTGAGTTGCGAGTGTTGTGAGTTGTGAGTGTTGTGAGTTGCGAGTGTTGTGAGTTGTGAGTGTTGTGAGTTGCGAGTGTTGTGAGTTGTGAGTGTTATGCGTTGTGAGTGTTGTGAGTTGTGAGTGTTGTGTGTTGTGAGTTGTGAGTGTTGTGAGTTCTGTGTGTTATGAGTTGTGAGTGTTGTGAGTTGTGAGTGTTGTGAGTTGCGAGTGTTGTGAGTTGTGAGAGTTATGAATTGTGAGTTGTGAGTGTTATGCGTTGTGAGTGTTGTGAGTTGTGAGTGTTGTGTGTTGTGTGTTGTGAGTGTTATGAGTTGTGAGTTGTGAGTGTTGTGAGTGATGTGAGTTGTGAGTTGCGAGTGTTGTGAGTTGTGAGTGTTGTGAGTTGTGAGTGTTATGAGTTGCGAGTTGCGAGTGTTGTGAGTTGTGAGTGTTATGAGTTGTGAGTTGCGATTGTTGTGAGTTCTGAGTGTTATGAGTTGTGAGTGTTGTGAGTTGTGAGTGTTGTGAGTTGCGAGTGTTGTGAGTTGTGAGAGTTATGAATTGTGAGTTGTGAGTGTTATGCGTTGTGAGTGTTGTGAGTTGTGAGTGTTGTGTGTTGTGTGTTGTGAGTGTTATGAGTTGTGAGTTGTGAGTGTTGTGAGTGATGTGAGTTGTGAGTTGCGAGTGTTGTGAGTTGTGAGTGTTGTGAGTTGTGAGTGTTGTGAGTTGCGAGTGTTGTGAGTTGTGAGAGTTATGAATTGTGAGTTGTGAGTGTTATGCGTTGTGAGTGTTGTGAGTTGTGAGTGTTGTGTGTTGTGAGTGTTATGAGTTGTGAGTTGTGAGTGTTGTGATTGATGTGAGTTGCGAGTTGCGAGTGTTGTGAGTTGTGAGTGTTATGAGTTGTGAGTGTTGTGAGTTCTGAGTGTTATGAGTTGTGAGTGTTGTGAGTTGCGAGTGTTGTGAGTTGTGAGTGTTGTGAGTTGTGAGTGTTGTGAGTTGTGAGTTGTGAGTTGTGACTGTTGTGTGTTGTGAGTGTTATGAGTTGTGAGTTGCGAGTGTTGTGAGTTGTGAGTGTTGTGAGTTGTGAGTTGCGAGTGTTGTGAGTTGTGAGTGTTGTGAGTTGTGAGTGTTATGAGTTGCGAGTTGCAAGTGTTGTGAGTTGTGAGTGTTATGAGTTGTGAGTGTTGTGAGTTGCGAGTGTTGTGAGTTGTGAGTGTTGTGAGTTGTGAGTGTTGTGAGTTGTGAGTTGTGAGTGTTGTGAGTTGTGACTGTTGTGTGTTGTGAGTGTTGTGAGTTGTGAGTTGCGAGTGTTGTGAGTTGCGAGTGTTGTGAGTTGTGAGTGTTGTGAGTTGTGAGTTGTGAGTGTTGAGAGTTGTGAGTTGTGAGTGTTGTGAGTTGTGAGTTGTGAGTGTTGAGAGTTGTGAGTTGTGAGTTGTGAGTTGCGAGTGTTGTGAGTTGTGAGTGTTGTGAGTGTTGTGAGTTGCGAGTGTTGTGAGTTGTGAGGGTTGTGAGTTGTGAGTGTTGTGAGTTGTGAGTTGTGAGTTGTGAGTGTTGAGAGTTGTGAGTGTTGAGAGTTGTGAGTTGTGAGTTGTGAGTTGCGAGTGTTGTGAGTGTTGTGAGTTGTGAGTTGTGAGTGTTGAGAGTTGTGAGTTGTGAGTTGCGAGTGTTGTGAGTGTTGTGAGTTGTGAGTGTTGTGAGTTGTGAGTGTTGTGAGTTGTGAGTTGCGAGTGTTGTGAGTTGTGAGTGTTGTGAGTTGTGAGTTGTGAGTGTTGTGAGTTGTGAGTGTTGTGAGTTGTGAGTTGTGAGTGTTGTGAGTTGTGAGTGTTGTGAGTTGTGAGTTGTGAGTGTTGTGAGTTGTGAGTGTTGTGAGTTGTGAGTTGTGAGTGTTGAGAGTTGTGAGTTGTGAGTTGTGAGTTGTTCACTCACAGTGACGGGCAGATCTCCAGCGCCGGCGCTCAGCGAGCGGTTGATGGTGCAGTGGAACAGCTGATCGTTATGGAAGGTGATGTCACAGAGGTCTGAGCCAATCGTCACGGAGTATTCGTCCAGTGTCAGGTCCAGCTCGCTCGGCCCTTTCTGACACACAAACACAACCACCGTTACTGTGTGTGTAGATATGAGAGTGTGTGTGTGTGTGATGGTAAATATACAGATAGAAGTGGATGAGGATTTTGTTCAGTATTTCACAGTGGAAATAGAAATCAAGTGATTGACAGAATCGCAGCTGTTTATGACATGAACAACTAAACATCCTCTGATAATCAAGCACACACTTTGAAGGCAAACACACAGACACTGTTTCAGCTCTTTATCCTTCCTTCCTTCCTCTCCCATTCTTTAGGAGAGAATGAAAATAACACTCCCTCGCTCTGCTGTGCCTGTTAGATACTTCCTGTCTGACTCTCAGAGACTCTCAGTGTCCTGCAACACAGATCCGGACTCTCTCCAGTGTGTGTGTGTGTGTGTGTGTGTGTGTGTGTGTGTGTGTGTGTGTGTGTGTGTGTGTGTGTGTGTGTGTGTGTGTGTGTGTGTGAGAGAGCAATGCTCAACTACTTTAGTTATTACAGACCATAGGGTATGTGCACAGGGTTCTCGCACTGCGTCCTGAGACACGTTTGGGGAACGCTTCAGCGTGACTGATGACTGAAGTACCGGTACTGTATATTCACGGCAAACATATTGGCCAGCGTCAGCCATGACATCACCACTAGTGCGACCAGGAAGTATAAGAGAACATGTCATCCTCTTTTCGTCTTCAGGGACTGTTTTGCTGGTACTGTGAAGATATCATGGCGCTAACAAGCGATTCAGGAAGTGTGCCGACCCGTGTCCAAGATTCTTGACACCTGGTGACACTCACGACCTGTGTGTGTTCTGTCTCGGTCCTTGAGGGGTCCGCGTGTGCAAACTGCAAGCGTTTGTCAGTTAAAATGCTCCGCTCTCGTCTGTCTCTCTTCTCGAGGGAAGAACAGTCGTCTGCACCCCGCGGTTCTGGTCGAGAGGCGGAGAGGAGACTGAGATCGTGGGGATCTCAGATGGAGCTTGCCGACGAGTTTGAGAGAGGAGTAAATCTCTCACGCTCTTCGGTGGATGACGAGGGTGAGCTGTCAGGTGCATCCTCTGGTCCAGCGGCCAGTGCTCAGCCGGCTTCGAGCCGAGATGCCCCCTATTTCTATCCCCCCATCTTTCAACGGGGGAGACATCGACACTGAGAGCTCTGGTCCTGCCATCTAGACCTCTGAAAACAACCTCACGTCTAAATGACAGGGCATACGCGACGGGTCAAACTAGTGCTGCGCTGCACATAAGAGTTGGATATATCTAAACTGAGCTGTTTTTACACATGGATTTGTTGTGCAACAAAGACCACATCAGCGTGAGTGTGGCAGGCCTCCTTTTCTTTGAGAGTCTTCCTGCTGAGGCCTCCGCTCCCCATCTGTCTCTGGCGCCATATGTCTCTAGTTAGAGACTGTGGTCAGGTTCACTCTTGAGAGAGCGCTCATAGAGCTGAACGACATGCTTACTGTCATTGACATGGTCAGGTCGAGCTAACGTTACTCCTCTCATTCTAGAGAGTCATTTAGCAGAGTATGTTGCTCCCTAGAGCACACAAGCCCGAGCACATGCCCAAGATATAGTCTGGTTCATGAACATGCCCTCAGAGCTATATGCACTTTTTTGTGAGTCGTTGGCCCTCTCTGGGCCTCCTGTACAGTAAGCGCCTCAGGTCGAGCGGGTGTAAAACCTCCTAACAGCGTTTTGTTAGAAGCTCCGTAGAGCTCTGAGTTCAGCATTGTGTGATGAGGCCCTGCAAGAGTCTCCATGATGTTTCCAAGAAACGTAGATAGTACTCCCCTCGTTTTAAGAGGGTCATAATGCAGCGTACTTCACCTCTGGTCGAATCATAGCAGGCCTCCACAGGGTTTTTGGCCTCTAAATTCCCAGCAAGCAGGACATGTTTGTAAAGCCTCCCTGAAACGACCAGGTTACCCCAGATATAAATTTTAGTACTCCACTTTATTTTAAGGTCATTATGCTGAGTACATCGCCTGCGGCCAGATTGTTAAGGCTATATGGATGTTGTAGGCTTCCTCTCATCTGAGAGTAATGATGAGGCCTCCATCCTCCAGAGTTCTATGCAAACAGATTTGTCTTTGCATAGAGAAGAGGCCTCTCTCTCTCATAATAGAGAGTTGTTCTGTAGGCCCTTCACTTCCTGAGCTCTGTGTTGGGTATGTCTACCCAACACTAGAAACTCTCTGCTGTGAGTATGGCAGGCCTTCTCTTCCTTAAGAGTCATCCTGCTGAGGCCTCCGCTCCCCATAGCCCTGTGAAGGAGCTATGTGTCTCTGGTTAGAGACTGTGGTCAGGTACATGCTTCAAAGAAAACAGGTTGTTGGCTTCAGCTGATAAAGCATGTTAGCCTCCCTGGTCCAGGGGTTGACACTGGTCCCCCTGAAAGTAACAGGCTAGGGCCCAATAGGTCTGGGCCGTACTCCCTTAAAGGAACCCCTCTAAGTTGGGTTGTGGTGTCCAGGCCTTTGAGCTGGCTCTGGGTCAAGTCAATCTTGTAAGATCACAAAGGTGCTTCCTCATTAAGCATGAAGCCCGGGCAGTGGCCGTAGGGGGTGGTGCTACTGACATCCTGAGGCATCCAGTAGGGGGGATTTAACTTAAATGTGTTCATGCTTGCAGCACAGCCATGATTGGCATACATCCCCTCAGCATGGCAGCGTGGGTATTTCGTTCCCCAAAGTGTCTCAGGATGCAGTGCGAGTTCCCTTTCGAAAGGGAACGTCTCGGGTTACGACTGTAACCCTTGTTCTCTGAGAACAGGGACCGAGAAACTGCGTCCTGAGACACTTTGGGGAACGCCTCAGCGTGACTGATGACTGAAGTACTGTATAATGACGGTGAGGCGTTCTCCAAAGTGTCTCAGGATGCAGTGTCCCATTCCCTTGTCTTGTCACACACAATCACACACACACACTCACATTGATGACAAGGATGAGCGGCTCTCCAGTGTGATGTCTGATGAGCTTCTCCTTGTTGGCGGTGTAGAACTGTGGATCCTCCACGTAGTCGAAGTCAAAGTGTTCAGCGAGAGGCTCCTGGTCCTCGTCCGGCCCTCGATCCCCTGAAGAACCCGCTCCTCTGTACAGCACCTGATTCAGGTAGAAGAGAGCCTTGGCCTGCTGGGATTGAGCCGCCGCCGGAGACTGACACACCATGAGAGTGGACGACACACACGAGCAGTTCTGCAGAAAACACACATTCATGTTCACTGATATCAGATGATGAACTGAATCTTCCGTAGAGCTGCTGAATCTGATGACGTTTGCATCATTGATTCTGTTGTTTTCTTGTCAATAAAAGGCATTATTTCTCACCGTCTGTCCGATTCCAGTCACCTCCATCACGGCCGACTGCACCAGACCAAAGCCGTAACCCGTGACCGAGATCCTGCGACCACCACTGACACCATGAGGAATACAGAGGAACAGATCTATGTGAGACTGTATTGTGCACAGTATGCAATATCAAGCCCAGCTAACCAAAGTAAGAATGTCCATCTCTAATGTAGGGAATGAAGCGGATATAACCGAGATATGAGTTTTCCTCCTGTCTCACACACTTGACAGTGATCAGCACTTGAGCGGTCCTGTAGTGTGTCGTACCTGAGGAAGCTCTTGCTGGGTGTGATCTGACTGATCGTGGGGTTTTTCTCATAGGTGAAGGTGAAGCTGGGCGAAGTGCTGAGGCAGGGCCGGCCGTCGTACACCACACACACAGACACGTTCTCTGCCAGCGCGGCGGGAGGCATCACACACCCGATCACTTCACTCGACCGCCTGCAAACACACACACACACGTTCATCTGATGTAACGTGTTAACAACACAATCATCTGACTATATGTTTCATGTATAGTTCTGATTCACATATATAAGGCCATTCCTGATGTAATACCATATTTAACATTTTAGTGCTTTTTGTTAAAGTCCCCCTGTAGTCAATCATTTTATCCCCTAAAACTCACCTTTGATCACCAAAATGACTTATTTAAGCATTTATTCCATAAAAAAAAAAATCTATATGCCTTAATATAGCTTGAATGTAACTCGACACCAGGGGTTTTCAATTAAAGTTCCATGAGCTCCAGTCTCTATATCTCCTTCCCAGTGGAGCTGACGTCTATTCAGATTATATATTAGAAACGGTTTATATTTCGGTAACACCAACACAAACAATGATAATCTTAGGTACTGATTATGTTCTTTATTTCATGTTATTACACAGCTCTGTGGAATACTTGATTCTGATTGGTCAATCACTCCATCCAGTGGTATATTATTCCCACATAACAGCCGCTGAACACAGAAACACAGGCTCATCCGGGTCACTGAAGTCTGCAGCGCTGTACACTCGCTAGGAACGGTCTTTCTTCATGGAATTTTTGCGCTTTGTGAGCTAATAAAATATTAAAACTCAATATTTTTTGATCATGCCGTCCAGTATCGTGGACTCGCTCTCTCTTGTTTCATATAAACGCAGCGGCTGCCATTTTGTGATTATTGTTTTGTACACTATTGGATTATGAGATACAAACAGGTCAGATTTTGAAACAGCTTAATCTGAAATCAATATCTCTTATCTCGATAATTATTTATGTGGTGAAATGCTGTGTAATAAGTGGTATGACAGTACACCGTATCTCTTAAAATATTTCAGCTCAGATCAATATTTCATGTCTAATTATTAACTTATGTGGCAAGAATCTGTGTAATAAGCGGGATAATGAACATCCAGCCGGTTGTTATCTCAGAATAAACCCCTTCAGGTGTGTGTGTGTGTGAGTGTGTGTTTGTGTTTGTGTGTGTGTGTGTGTGTGTGTGTGTGTGTGTGTGTGTGTGTGTGTGTGAGTGTTGTGTGTGTGTGTGTGTGTGTGTGTGTGTGTGTGTGTGTGTGTGTGTGTGTGTGTGTGTGTGTGATTGATCTGCGGCGTCTCGTAGTCGTGTCATGTACGGTGAGGACTGACAAACTGTTTGGAATCGCATCACATGCTGTTAGGAGACGGTGTTAGATTAATGATTTAGAAAACATAACATTTTAACTGTACTTTGGCTTTGTTTAAGGATTGTAAGATGTGTATCATTACACCCATCACTGAAACATGAGACGAACACACACTCACATGTAGATGCTGCAGTCTTGAGTGGTGTTGATCCTGACGCTGACGGTGGATCCGGCGTCCAGGAATCGTCCTCTGATGGTGAGTCTGGTTCCTCCAGCGAGAGGCCCGTGTGGCGGGGAGAACTCCAGCAGTCTGGGCTCCTGTGCACGAGCAACACTTACTCAAAGACCACACAACTAACTGAGCTTGTGTAGAGCAAGATCTGATCAGGTAGGAGCTGGGAAACCTTCTTGGACCAACAACAAATCAGCTCCTGCTTCCCAAAACACAGCGTACTGTGACAGGCTTTAACCAGAAGACCAACTGAACCAGTGACTCAACTAGAAACACTACTATGTTCCAAAGACCACTTAAGCTGTGTTTTTGCACAAGCGGCAACCCTCCTGTCTCTCTCTCTCTTGAATCCAAGACAAAAGTGACTTCAACTGCAGTTCATCGACTGGCCACTAGAGACCGGCTGCAGAAGAGAGTCAATCCCATAAACCCCCATGTTAAAATGCCCAACTTTACAGCAGAAAGAACATGTTTACAGCCTGGTACTAAAAGTGGTTTTGCTCTATATCGCTAATTCTGCCCTTCATGACGACTCTGAGGGGGGTGAATTATTTTATAACTCATCAGTTTAAATTATATAAAGCCTTAAAGTTCTGCATAATTAAGGGCGTGGCCACTTGAGTGACAGGTGGACTGCGCTGATGTCACTGCTAGCCGTTTGTCTGCTGTCTGTTAGCGTCACGTCACCTCAGCTAATCCGCCTCGCTGCTCATTTCTGTTTATCCGGGAGTGACGCTGCCAAGATGGCGACGGCTGACTCCGCCCACTTTGGGCTTCAAAAACGCTCTTCAGAAACACTACGGGTGACGTCACACACACTACGCCCATACTTTTCTACAGTCTATGGTTTTCCA
>CM040835.1:564748-574748 GCA_022828995.1 Vimba vimba
GCGGGACAGTGAGAACACTAACTAGTGGCGGGACAGTGAGAACACTAACTAGTGGCGGGACAGTGAGAACACTAACTAGTGGCGGGACAGTGAGAACACTAACTAGTGGACAGTGAGAACACTAACTAGTGGCGGGACAGTGAGAACTAGTGGCGGGACAGTGAGAACACTAACTAGTGGCGGGACAGTGAGAACACTAACTAGTGGCGGGACAGTGAGAACTAGTGGCGGGACAGTGAGAACACTAACTAGTGGCGGGACAGTGAGAACACTAACTAGTGGCGGGACAGTGAGAACACTAACTAGTGGCGGGACAGTGAGAACACTAACTAGTGGCGGGACAGTGAGAACACTAACTAGTGGCGGGACAGTGAGAACTCGAACTAGTGGCGGGACAGTGAGAACACTAACTAGTGGCGGGACAGTGAGAACACTAACTAGTGGCGGGACAGTGAGAACACTAACTAGTGGCGGGACAGTGAGAACACTAACTAGTGGCGGGACAGTGAGAACACTAACTAGTGGCGGGACAGTGAGAACTCGAACTAGTGGCGGGACAGTGAGAACACTAACTAGTGGCGGGACAGTGAGAACTCGAACTAGTGGCGGGACAGTGAGAACACTAACTAGTGGCGGGACAGTGAGAACACTAACTAGTGGCGGGACAGTGAGAACTCGAACTAGTGGCGGGACAGTGAGAACACTAACTAGTGGCGGGACAGTGAGAACACTAACTAGTGGCGGGACAGTGAGAACACTAACTAGTGGCGTCCTCAAGCAATGACGACACGACACATTTATTTTCCAACAACTCAGTTCCATGTTATATCAATGAAACATTCAAATAAAGTCATTTGTGTCAATGCATATTGCAGATTATGGCCTTTCATTCTCTTAGCCTAAGTTAATGCTAGGCTATTTGTGTTCAGTTTAATTTGCGGATCCTGTATGTCGGATATGACGGACCACCAACATCTTGGATAAGATTCCTAAAGGTTTTGCACCTTCAGCACACGTTACGGACATGCATAAACGTGGATATGTTCTACATGTATAAAGTATATAGAAAGAATAAATCTTTTAAACTCATTGATTTCGCTTAACAACTTAAACCATAATCCGAATCCACAATAATTTTGTTGTAAACTTTAATCTTGTTGTAAAGTGTGGCTTTGTGTTTCTGTGGTCTAAACCGAGTCCACAAGTGACGTCGG
Organism: Vimba vimba; assembly: GCA_022828995.1. Taxonomy (NCBI): domain Eukaryota; kingdom Metazoa; phylum Chordata; class Actinopteri; order Cypriniformes; family Leuciscidae; genus Vimba; species Vimba vimba. The sequence continues at coordinate 565,963 of CM040835.1, forward strand.
AGTGACAGAGAGACACACACACACACACACACACACACACACACACACACACACACACACACACACACACACGTTCCTCAACAGTGTTCGCAGAGAGAGGGAAGTGAGGGAGGAGGAGAGGGAAATGAAACAAGCCAAACTTGTGCGGTTCACATGAGCACTGATGACTCCACATTCTGTCCTTACACACACATTTACATTCTGATGATGCAAGTCTTCATTATGATCACAATCTGCATTATGTCAAGATAAAATGTTCTATAAACTCTTGGTATGATGCCAGAGCCACAGTAATGCTGTCATTCTCACTGACGAGTGTGTGGTTGTGTAATATGATTAAATTGCTCATCACTTTTGACCAATAGTTTGCGCTGTTGCTAAATGGATGTTGTGTGGTCAGTGTGAGGAGACAACCACACACACAGATTGATGTCAATATGCCAAAGAATCCGCTTGGCACTACGCCATCAGCTTTGTTGATGTGTCATCAGAGAATGGCTCAGTCAGTCAAAAAGCTTTTGATATCTTTTGGCCGGCATGTGTGAAGACGATCTGAGCACATAGCACATGGCACATAGAGTTTTGTAACGATACGCTAATTTATAAAATATAGCATTTTATGACAAAATTCAAAATGGCCGATGCCCAAAATGGCCGATATGGGAAATTTTTTTTTTTTTTTTTCCGACTGCACTGAATTTAAAGAGACCAGTTTTATGTTTTTTGGCAAACAGTTTTTCAGCAAAAACGTTTTTTTCATATCTCCAGACCAGCAGGTGGCGCTGCGCTGAAACGCTGCACGTAGCCTCAGGTCATGCTTGTGATGACATGCACTAAGACTGGTCTCAATCCACTAAAGCATTGTAGAGATATAACCTTGTGTCCAATATGGCGTGCTAGTCGTGGAAATCTTCACGTGTTATTTGAGAATGGTTGGGTTTATCATAAAGCTTGGTCTGAAGATGATCTGAGCCAATTTTGGAGACCGAATTTCACAAACCACAAAAGTAGGATGTGTAAAGAATCATCTGCAAATTTAAAACGTGTAAAACAGCAGTTCTCTGAAGGCCTGCAAACACTCCTGAGCTCATAATTATCACTGAACTGTGTAATGAGTCTCAGTTCACGTCATTTTACCTGCTGTTGTCTTCATTTACACCCCTTACCGAAGTGAGAGACGGAGACACAAAGAGAACGTGTGAAATAGAGGACAGAAATCACAGGCTGTTTTTAAACATATTCAAATGCAGAAAATAAGTTTGAGGCAAAACTAGGACACTGGTGGTTTGTCCCGGGCGCTTCGCTCACACACACTCCAGACTGAACTCATTCATCATGCTTTACACACAGACTTCTCTTTCTACAAGGCATTTGTCCATTGTGCTTCATGCACTGCAGCCACAAACATCAACAGACACATACACATTTCATCCAGCCAATATAAAGTCGCATAACCTGCTTGCCTACAGGTACAGGAAAGCAAGATTTGAGAGTTTTGGGAAAGAATTGCAAAATGCATCTTGTGTTACTGGGTGAATTTTGTCCACAAAAGGTGTTTTCTGTCATTTATGGAAGCTTGTTTTCCACTTCCATTCTTTACTCTGAGAAACTGTAGAAAGTAAGTGATAAGTGTCCCAGCTGGTTGACATGGACACCTAGATGAACATAACTTCAGAGCTGCTGCGAGTGATTCTGGTGAAATGAAAGCAGAAGGAGGCCGACGAGTGTTTGTTCAGCGGATCCGTTCTGAACCTTTGCTCTACATCTGAGAACTCTTGCAACACAAGCACAGTCACTCCATTACTTCTCTGTTCTCCTGTCTGCGGATCAGCAGGATCTCTGCCTCATCTCTGTGTCATCATGAACTGCTCAGGGAATGTGGGTCAGAAGCACTATAGCGTATTATACTGAGTTGTAAAGTCATGGTTGTTTACATCTTGGATGCCCAAACCAATCCCAAGATGCTGGTTATAGAACAACAGAATGAAAAACTGATGGTTTATAGTTGCAGCTTATGGTGCAGCTTACCAACCTAAAAAACTTGACCATGTGACCTGTGCCACGTGAGACAGCAGTTCATAGTCCTTGAGTGCTGGAGTTTGATGTGTGCGCTCAGATATCGAGATAAATGTTTCACGAGTTCAGATTGAGCTGCCTCTCACTTCCGCTTGCAGACTTTAGCATATTCTGAGCAGAATTCACATATTGTGTGAAACATTTCAAGTCAGTCTTTATTTCCTCAACCTGCCGTTGCTCCTGAGCCATATGGCCCTCGTTCCTTGCTTAAATATTAAATTATGTTTTGTTCCTTGTGCAGATAATGAAAGGAGGTCACAGCTTCAGATCAACACCAGGCTGAGTCAATATTGACTGGATTATCATCTCTTAAATTCTCCATCCATCCTCACTGCTGTTCATGATCTCGTTGATGATGTGTCTTTGCTATGTCTGTGTTGTTGTGTGTTTGTGTCAGTCTCACCTTCTGGATGTGTGGATCTGGGCAGTGTGCAGTGATGGTCTGGCACTGGTCTCGCTGACGACACTCGCTATGGCACCAGACACACATGTGACCCTGCGTCTCACGACCCCGACACTGGGAGCAGTCACTGTCCCCCGCACCACAGCTGTACACCTCCACTGCACACACACACACACACACACACACTCAATATCTGTCCACTGAAGCCCTTGTGAAAACGTGTGATGAGCACATGACAGCATCATCAAACTACAGTCTGTGCATTTGATAATATCTGAAAACACGACAGCGTTGTTGCTACTCAGTGAACAACAGTGTTATTGAGATGGGAAATGACCAGTGTGCTCTAAAGCAGCATGTCTGATGCTATAAAGCATTTGCTTGATGTCACATCTGTTAATGAACACAATCTAGATGTGCTGTAATTTCTCTTTGAACACAATTCTTCTGTGCTGTTCATGAGCTCATTCATGTCACACTGCAGGACCAATCAAGACAAAGGTGATTAAAATGGTGGAAAAACTACCTTTCTACACTTTCTCCTACACATTCATGTAGAAGTTCATGTCAAAACTGTGGGGACATTTATGAGGACAAATTTGTACCCATAAGTGAGAAGTTTCTCAATCCTCCTGCACCGGATTGGGTGATAGGCTGGATCGGGAAGCCCGTTCTTTGGCATCTTCCGGTCCAGCAGAGAACATGTTGCTGGCGGCATCCAGCTCTGAGGAGCTTGACGTGGATGAAGAGGGCAAAGAGAGAGAATCAGTTGAGCCCTCTCCTTCCATCAGCCCTGTATATGGGGAGTTATTGGATGTAATGGCCCACACCACAGCCAGGTTTACCTTAACCTGGTCTCATGAGAAGCTGGAAGTCGCTCGCGGTAAACTCAAGCGATTTCTGGCGAGCCATGATCATCCCCCATGAGCCTTCTGGATCTTGAGATTCTGGAAGAAGCCATATTCAGCCAGCATCTTTCCTTTCCCACATTCGAATTACGAGAATGTTGTGGGATTGTGCGAGTGTAGATGTGTGAAGATGCCCCTGTAGAAGAGACACTGGCTAGCTATCTCTCAGAGTGAGGCATCCCCTCTGAAGGCTCCGGTTAGCCGTTACAAGACGTCACAGACGGTGTTACAGAAGCTGTTTTGCAGACGTATCAGGCTGACCTGCTGAGAGATCTGGATCAGGGGCAGGGATTGTCTCCTGAAGCGGTCGCTGAATTGCCAAACAGTCGGCTGTAGCTATCGATCGTTCATTGGCGGCTATGGTGGTTACGGAGAGGCATCTATGGTTGAATCTCTCGGAAATTAAAGATAGGGAGAAAACTTTCCTTCTTGATACTCCGATTTGACCCTCTGGACTCTTTAGCCGCTTTTCCACCGTCGGGCTGAACGGTTCTTAGAATGGTAAGGAACGGTTCCAGTTGTGTTTCCACTTGAGCCTGGTATGGCACGGCACGATTACAACTCCATGCCCTGAATTTTCTGCCCGGTTAGCTAACCGTGCCGAACCGTGCTGGTAGAATCCCTGAAGTGCCAGCTGGCCCGGATCGGCACGGAATGGAACAGTTATGCAATGAGAACCGTTCGGCCCGATGGTGGAAAAGTGGCTTTTGAGGCGGTTGTGGGAAGGTTCAGAGAGGCGAAGGCACAGTTGGCGGCATTCAGGAGATACACTATATTGGCAAAAGTATTGGCACACCCCCCAAATCATTGAATTCAGGAGTTCCAATCACTTCCATGGCCACAGGTGTATAAATCAAGCATGCAGACGCTTCTACACACATCTGTGAAAGAATGGGTCGCTCTCAGGAGATCAGTGAATTCAAACGTGGGACCGTGATCAGTTGTGCAATTAGTCCATTTGTGAAATTTCCTCACTACTAAATATTCCACGGTCAACTGTTAGTGGGATTATAACAAAGTGGAAGCAATTGGGAACAACAGCAACTCAGCCACGAAGTGGTAGGCCACGTAAAATCAGAGCGGGTCAGCGCACGCTGAGGCTCACAGTGCACAGAAGTCGCCAACGTTCTGCAGAGTCAACAGCTACCGTCCTCCAAACGTCTGTGGGCTTCAGATTAGCTCAAGAACAGTGCGCAGACTGTGGAAGTCAGTCATAGTGCCACTATGCAATCCCATAGGATACGGCCTTGGGGTTGACACGCTCTTGACTCCGGCCTAGTCCCATAGAGTCATTTAATGCTATGCCCACTATGATTGTGCATAATCACAGCTCAGTGAGACTGATATAGGTTCCCCATAGCCTCAACACCAAACGCAGCGTCTCAGTTTGAAACACGTCTCAGCGTCTCAGGTGGCGTATGAAACCCGGTTCCCTGAGTCGGGGAACGAGATGCTGCGTTTGCCTCAGGTTTGCCTGCCCGTCTCCTTCACACAAAAGAGTTGATGACATGTAAGTCAGATGCACTAACACATGCACGGGCGACTGCCCTGTGCCAACCAATACTGGCTTGTTTACAAGTGTTTCAGACACCGGTCATGCTGAGGGCATTCCCCATAGCATCAACACCAAGATAAAGCGTCTTGTGTGTGTGTGTGTGTGTGTGTGTGTGTGTGTGTGTGTGTGTGTGTGTGTGTGTGTGTGTGTGTGTGTGCTCTGATCAGTCAATGTGAGTAAACAGACAGTCTGATGGTGACGAGACACATGCTCAGCACAACTGATAACTACATACTCTTCTGCTGGATTTCATACACTTCCTTAAAAACACCAGTGAAACATCTGTTTTGTGTGTGTGTGTGTGTGTGTGTGTGTGTGTGTGTGTGCTGATACCTGTCATTGGTTTTGGACTGTCTATATATGTGTTGGTTCCTCTTCTCCGCAGGTTCAGATGGAATATTTGGCTCCACATTGTAGTTTTTAGCTGCACAAACATAATGAAACTTTTATTCATTTAGTAAAAATCAAAGTTCTGAGTTTCATTTACAAATATGGAAGCTTGTTTCTGCCACAGAATAAAAAAAAATAAAAAAGAGAATTGCAACTTTTCATCTCATAATTCTTTTTTCTCAAAATTGCAAGTTCTTACATCTTACAATTCTGAGTTTAATTCGTACAAGTCCGTGTTTATAACCTGTAATTCTGACTCTTTTTTTCTCAGAATTGTGTCAGTGTGGTAAAGTGAACGTGAAATGTAATCTTCAGACTTGAGTTGATCGATTGAATGTGTCCGAGTCAGATATTAATGTGAATTAGCACTGTCGAATCAAACATGTTCCCGCTCTCACTGACGGCCGCTGGAAGTGTGTGTGTCGGATGAACTTACGGTCACTCTACTGCAGTTCACAGACGACCCGTCCAGCCACTGCACACCGTACAGCTGCCCGTCACCGAAGTCACAGTCCAGCGCAGTGCCCTGCACACACACACACACACACACACACACACACACACACACACACACGTTTACTTAGCTATCTAAATGGGACATTCCATAGACGTAATGGTTTTTATACAGTACAAACTGTATATTCTCTCCTCTTACACTAACCCTACCCCTACACACACACACACACACACACACACACTAACCCGACCCCTAAACCTACCCATCACACACACGCACACACACAAACACACACACACTAACCCGACCCCTAAACCTACCCATCACACACACGCACACACACAAACACACACACACACACACACACACACACACACACACACACACACACACACACACAAACACACACACACACACACACACACACACACACACACACACACACACACACACACACACACACACACACACTAACCCGACCCCTAAACCTACCCATCACACACACGCACACACACAAACACACACACACTAACCCGACCCCTAAACCTACCCATCACACACACGCACACACACAAACACACACACACACACACACACACACACACACAAACACACACACACACACACACACACACACACACACACACACACACACACCACACACTAACCCGACCCCTAAACCTAAACCCTTCACACACGCACACACACACACACGCACACACGCACACACACACACACGCACGCACACACACACACAGCATGACGACCACAGCATGTCCAATCACATCAGATTCATGTTCACACAACATCACAAGACCATGAGACAGAGACGATCTCTCATGACTAACGGTCTCTGACAGTGACTCTCATGGCCTCAGCTGCTCTCAGGAACCACACACACACTACACAACACTGTTTTATTTAGTGAGTCAGACTTCTGATTTTTCTTTTGATCTTTTTTGGGTCCCACTTTATATTAAGTCTTAAACCACTATGTATGTACTAACATTTAAGATAATCATTTAATGCAATGCACTTATTGTGTACATACGCAATACCAGCCTGTAATTCATTTCTGTATTCCAACTATAATCACAAAGTTGACTAATACCTGCCCTAACCTGACCCGTATCCACCGTATAACAGCACACGTTTTACAGTACAACTTCATACATCTGCACACACACTCACGAACACGCTAACTTCATACATCTGCACACACACTCACGAACACGCTAACTTCATACATCTGCACACACACTCACGAACACGCTAACTTCATACATCTGCACACACACTCACGAAATGTCTGTCAGTAACGCTCTGTTTAGTTCCTGTCTCTATGAAGCCCCGCCTTCTGAAAAGCACACTGTGCTCTGATTGGTCGGCTGGAGCAGTGTGTTGTGATTAGTCGAGCGTTTCGAGTGTGTTTGGGAAATGTCCCGCCCCTTACCATAACCACCAGTTTCAACACACAACTAACTAACTCAACCAGGCCCCGCCCCTTTATTCTGCGCATTAATTATTATAATGAGGAATATTGAGACGTGTTCGTTCCCGGAAGAAACTCAAGACTACAGTGGAGGCGTTTCAGGAGTTCAGGAACACTGATGCTGTCATTATCTCTAATATGAGCCGTGAGGAATCAGTCCTGAGACTGTGTGTGTGTGTGTGTGTGTGTGTGTGTGTGTGTGTGTGTGTGTGTGTGTGTGTGTGTGTGTGTGTGTTTATGGGTCATGTATGTGTAAAAACTGTAGAGTCCTACATGTTGTACGTTCTTCAGGTTCAGGGTGAAAACATGAGAGCTTCCGGTGGCCAGCGGAATAACGTCATGGGCCTCCATACTGGGACAGGACTGGGAATACTGGGAGAGAAACAGGAGGAGAGAAAACAATAGTGACCGATGTTTAGAGAACTATGAATGCAAGCAATCTCCTCTGTGTGTGTGTGTGTGTGTGTGTGTGTGTGTGTGTGTGTGTGTGTGTGTGTGTGTGTGTGTGTGTGTGTGTGTGTGTGTGTGTGTGTGTGTGTGTGTGAAAGAGGGATCATGTCAACACCAGAGGAAGGGTGGTAACAGTGAGAATGCAAACATCAGTTATTTATGACTGTACGAGTGCAATCAGACCATATTCTGCCCTCAGAATGTTTTTGTGGAAAATCAGAGCGTTACCATACGAGGAAAAGACAACAAATCCCAAAAGTGCCTTAAATAACCACATATTTCCCAGCAGTTTTCAAAGTCTATCTCGAGAAACATTCCGGCTAGCCTCCCTGACTGCAGGAGATGTTGTGGGTCTGTGTATTCTTCTGCTGTGTGTTTAGTACATAACAGGAAATACGGAGCATCACAATAAGCATTAAGCTCTTATAATGTTGTATTTATTTAGAGTAAGTAAACTAAATTAAATATTGACTAAATGTTTTACTTTTTTCTTAAATCAGCTTGTTGCAGTGCATCCTGGGATTGCTGAGGACACATTATAATGTTTTATTTGGCCTTACCTTGAGAAATGTACACTATAAAACTTCAAATTTAGTTTTACTTAAAGAGTTCCAACCTCATCTGAGCCTAAAGACTTTAATGAAACCAAAACCACACATTAAGCACATTTTAAGGTTACATGCAAACACATGTTTCTGTTGTGTAATCGCTGTGCATTTAAAGAGAAACGCTCGTGTGTGTGTGTGTGTGTGTGTGTGTGTGTGTGTGTGTGTGTGTGTGTGTGTGTTTCTCACCTCCAGAACACGCTGTGTGCTGTTTTTGCTGGAAACGCATGAGTTGAGCTGCGGGTCCCAGTAACAGCGCCATGAAGCACTCAAACAGCTTGTGCACCTACACACACACACACACACACACACACACACACACACACACACACACACACACACACACACACACACACACACACACAGACACACACACACTCTCATAAGCATTTATAAGCGTTTTACAGTGAGGTGATTTGCTCTGCTCTCGGGTCAGAAACGGAGCTTCAT
>CM040835.1:577248-587248 GCA_022828995.1 Vimba vimba
CCACAGACGCACGTCAGTAAATTAGGGAATGAACTTGCGCTCCCGGGGGCGGTTCAGGGAAGAGAGGAGGCGTGTTCCGGCGCAAACGATCCCTGGTGCTATTTTGCAGTTTCAGAAAACAATTCCTCCACAGGCCAGGAGAAACCTCGTCTTAAGTCAGCGGCGCGTTCAGAGGCTATTTTAAGGGCGCATGCTTGGCCATAATCAATGTAGCGTGAGCACAACACACACACACACTTCTCTCATCTACACAGAAGCAGCAGTTTTCATTTTTGCAAATCATACATAATTACACGGAAAAATATTCCACACGAGGGAATCATTGTTGTGTCCATGAAGATGTGAAAAATAGGCATAAATCTAGCTTACACATTTACCCAGATTATCATACGCCTGTTTAACTGAAGCTGATCTGGGTGTGTTTCTCCATCCCCAATGTCACTCTCTGTGTTTTACGGCCCTGACGAGAGCGTCGGTCTCCTCGGCTGTGAACCGCTCCTGGCAAATCCGCCGTTATAATAGCAATCCGCCATGGAACAAGCGCTCCTGCTCTTAAAGGGAATGTGAGATGACGCTCTGATTGGTTTATTTCACGTTACGCCCAAACCACACCTATGAGTAATGAAGATACTTCAGACCAACACATTTTAGATTAGACCCGCCCACAAAGTCACTTGCGTTTCAGATCGTTAAAATTGGGCCCAATATCAGTGTTATGGTTAGACAGTGTTATTGTTTAAATCTCGTTTTCTTGATTTAACCATTTAGTTTTACTGTGTTTCCCAACAGCTACATTCAGATCCAGCCCTTTTTATTTCTTTGTTGCAGCTGCGCTTTACAGTCCTCACTTTAACGGACTGCATATTCTTGCACCGTTTGAGAGTTATATATATAGATTTGTGCACTGGTGTGAATATTTTAAACTGATATAGATGTGAAGTTATACATTGCACTGAGTCTCCAGCGGCCCGGAGCTTATTATCACCTTCACAGACAGCAGATGTAGATGAACTCACACGCACCTGACAGTCATGCAGCAGATCAACACTTACAAACTGGGTTTTACATCTTAAGTCACTGTTGAAGACTGTGCTGGGTGAAATATTACAGCAGAAATGTATCTACACATGACCTCTAATGACATCCCATTCCTGATCCGTTGGGTTTAATATGGAGTTGCTCCAGCCTTTGCCGCTATAACAGCTCCATCTCTTCTGGAAAGGCTTTCCTCAAGGTTTAGGAGTGTGTTTATGGGGATTATTCTTCTAGAAGTGCATTAGTGAGGTCCGGCTCTGATGCTGGACGAGGAGCTCTCAGTCTCGCTCTAGTTCATCCCAAAGCTGTTCTCTCGGGCTGAGCTCAGGACTCTGTGCAGGAGTCCAGTTCCTCCACACCAAACTCCTCATCCGTGTGTTTATGGTCCTGCTCTGAGCACTGGAGCGCAGTCATGCTGGAACAGGAGCATCCCCAAACTCTTCCCACAAAGTTCGGATCATGAAATTGTCCAAAATATCTTGGTTTGCTGAAGCATTAAGAGTTCCTTTCCCTGGAACTAAGACAAGCCCTGAAGAACAACCCCACACCATCACCCCCCCTCCCCCCTCCCCCCCTCCCCCTCCACCAAACAACCCCACCCCCCCCCTCCCCCTCCCCCTCCAACAAACAACCCCGCACCATCACCCCCCTCCCCCCCTCCACCTCCCCCTCCCCCTCCCCCTCCACCAAACAACCCCACACCATCACCCCCCTCCCCCCTCCACCAAACAACCCCACACCATCACCCCCCCTCCCCCTCCCCCTCCCCCTCCACCAAACAACCCCGCACCATCACCCCCCCTCCCCCCTCCACCAAACAACCCCACACCATCACCCCCCCTCCCCCTCCACCAAATAACCCTCCACCATCACCCCCCCTCCCCATCACACCCCCCTCCACCAAACAACCCCACACCATCACCCCCTCCCCCTCCACCAAACAACCCCACACCATTACCCCCCCTCCCCCCTCCACCAAACAACCCCACACTATCACCCCCCCTCCCCCCTCCACCAAACAACCCCACACTATCACCCCCCCCTCCTCCACCAAACAACCCCACGCCATCACCCCCCCCTCCACCAAACTTTACACTCGGCACAATGCAGTCAGGCAAGTACAGTTCTCCTGACAACCGCCAAACCCAGACTCGCCCATCGGATTGCCAGACAGAGAAGCGTGATTAGTGATTCGACCTATCGCGGTCCCACGCTCGAGTTCACTGAGCTCCTGAGAGCGGCCCATTCTTTCACAGATGTGTGTAGAAGCGTCTGCATGCCTAGTGCTTGATTTATACAGCTGTGGCCATGGAAGTGAGTGGAACTCCTGAATTCAATGATGTGGAGGGGTGTCCCAATACTTTTGGCAATACCCCACCAAATCATTGAATATATGTGTGTGTGTGTGTGTGTGTGTGTGTGTGTGTGTGTGTGTGTGTGTGTGTGTGTGTGTGTGTGTGTGTGTGTGTGTGTGTGTGTGTTACTCACGCAGTTGTGCGGTGGATTGCTCCCATGCGTTCACACTCATAAATGATGAAACTTCCAGAAACCACAGGAACACCATTAACCTTGATGGCCACGGGGACAGTGATGTGATCTGAACAGAGACACGTTCAGCTGCATCATAAATCTACACTACATATAAAAAGCCAAACTTTAAACAATTCTCAGTATATTGTGTGTTTCTGGCTCCCGTTTGTCTCGTCTTGCACTGAAATGCCTTTGACAGGATCATTGAGTGAACAATAATAAAAAACAAACTTATGCTGGAATTATTCACCAAAGGTCTAAAAGGATTTACTGCACGTTTACTGAAGCCGTGTTTGTGTAAGCACCTTTGCCCAAGGGGATTGTGGGATACATGTAAGGCGGAGGCAGAGGACACGTCTGGATCTTAGTCGTGCCGTAGTCCAGATGCACAGTGGCGTTAGTGGAGATTCCCATCCCGAAACCACACTCGACCCTCAGACCCTGCAGATCCGGGACACTGCCGTCGATCAGGATGCCCACGTCCTGAGAAACACACACACACACACACACACACACACACGATCAGAATCCCCACGCCCTGAGAAACACACACACACACACACACACACACACACACACACACACACACACACACACACACACACACACGATCAGAATCCCCACGTCCTGAGACACACACACACACACACACACACACACACACACACACACACACACACACACACAGACAGTGACAGTGATCATATCTCAATCCAAAGCTTTAGAAACTGAGGCTCTCTCTTCACACACTCATCTCTCCATCATCACACGCCACATTGAGTCTATTGTTGTCAGGATGGTGGACTTCCTGACATGGTGCCTGTTTCCTGTTTCCTGTTTCCTGTTTGGGCTGAAGAGTCAATTCCTCTGGCCTGAATCATCATCAGCTGAGAGATTCATCAGGACAGAAGCTCCTTCAGGAGATCTTCCAGAGATTCCCAGTGTTTATGTGGGAAAAACACAATCTGAGACAAATATACGCTTAAAATGTTTGTTTGTGCAAATATTAATCTCATCTTAAAACAGCAAACGGAAGATTGAAATGTGTGCTGTGTTCAGTGTATGAGACTGTTGCTTCACTTGCAAGGAATTATGCAAATCAGTTTATTCCACAAACATGCTCAAAAACGAGAGGTAATTATTTTACTTTTTATCATGCAAATGAATGCATAAATTAAGCTTTGAAGAGAAACAGAGATGAACAGACTCTCTCGTTCAGACGAGACCGTGTGATGACAGAAACATCTGGAATTATTTCTCATAAAGAAAAATATATATTTATTATAATGGTTTTATTAAACAATTGCTGCATGATTATTTAAATGAAAGTTTCTGTATTTGTCGTGATGGATGATAATTCGATAATTTGCAGATTACTTATTAAATGTTATAAAAGGCTCAAACATATTGTTGATCGGCTGTAATGAGTCGGATATTCTCAACTGTGATTGTGATGTGCCAAAATATGTCATTAAACAAACATTATTTAATAAATACTTCCTTTATGCTGATTCTACATTCATGTAATTACAAATAAAATGTATGATTTAATGTTAAATGCAATTAATAATGATGAATCAAAGAAAGCTCCATGATTAATTAGTTAAAATTCAGTTTCTAAAGCTTACATTTATCATTGTATACACATCACTATCTGTATTTATTTATTTATATTTATATATATATATTACACGGCTCTGTGGAATACTTGATTCTGATTGGTCATCCAGTGGTGTATTATTCCCAGATAACAGCCGCTGAACACAGAAGCACCGGCTCATCCGGGTCACTGGAGTCTACACACTCGCTAGGAACGGTCTTTCCTTGCGGAAGTTTTGCGTTTGGTGAGCTAATAAAATATTAAAACTCAGTCAAATCAATATTTTGTGTACAGTTTATTTTATAATTATGTCACCCGGTCTCGTGGACTCGCTCTCTCTTGTTTTATACAAACGCAGATGCTGCAATTGTGTGACTATTGTTTTGTACACTGTTGTATTATAAATCACAAACAGGTCAGATTTTAAAACAGCTTAATCTGAAATCAATATCTCTGATCTCCATCATTATTTATGTGGTGAAATGCAGTGTAATAAGTGTTATGACTGTATCTCTTAAATGTCCGTCTAGTTTGATCTCGCTGCTGAAACTGCTCTCTCCGCTGAAGCTTTGCATTTAAAGAGCGAATAAAATATTTCAACTCAGATCAATATTTCGTGTCTAATAATTTACTTATGTGGCAAATAGCCGTGTAATAAGCTGGATAATGAACATCCAGCCGGTTGTTATCTCAGAATAAACCCCTTTAGGGGTGTGTGTGTGTGTGTGTGTGTGTGTGTTACCCTCATGTGTGCGGAGTAACTGATCTCTGATGGAGTGATGGTCATGGATGGACACTGCTGGACGCCGTCAGCGCTGCTGATCCAGGAGCGGCTCAGAGTCCCACTGGAGCAGTTCTTCTGCACCGAACACCTGCAGTACATCATCATCATCATCATCATCATCATCATCATCACCATCACCATCATCATCACCATCATCATCATCATCATCATCATCACCATCATCATCATCATCATCATCATCATCATCATCATCACCATCATCATCACCATCATCATCATCTTCACCATCATCATCATCATCATCATCATCACCATCATCATCATCTTCACCATCATCATCATCTTCACCATCATCATCATCATCATCATCACCATCACCATCATCATCATCATCATCACCATCATCATCATCTTCACCATCATCATCATCTTCACCATCATCATCATCATCATCATCATCACCATCATCATCATCTTCACCATCTTCATCATCATCATCATCATCATCATCACCATCATCATCATCATCATCATCACCATCATCATCATCATCATCATCATCATCATCATCACCATCATCATCATCATCATCATCATCACCATCATCATCATCTTCACCATCATCATCATCTTCACCATCATCATCATCATCATCATCATCATCACCATCATCATCATCTTCACCATCATCACCATCATCACCATCATCATCATCATCACCATCACCATCATCACCATCATCATCATCATCATCACCATCATCATCATCATCATCATCATCATCACCATCATCATCATCTTCACCATCATCATCATCTTCACCATCATCATCATCATCATCATCATCACCATCATCATCATCTTCACCATCATCACCATCATCACCATCATCATCACCATCTTCATCATCATCATCATCATCATCATCACCATCATCATCATCATCATCATCATCACCATCATCATCATCTTCACCATCATCATCATCATCACCATCATCATCATCATCATCATCATCATCATCACCATCATCATCATCTTCACCATCATCATCATCTTCACCATCATCATCATCATCACCATCATCACCATCATCATCATCATCATCATCATCATCATCATCATCTTCACCATCATCACCATCATCATCATCTTCACCATCATCACCATCATCATCATCATCATCTTCACCATCATCACCACCATCATCATCATCATCATCATCATCACCATCACCATCACCATCATCATCATCATCATCATCATCATCATCATCTTCACCATCATCATCATCATCATCACCATCACCATCATCATCATCATCATCATCACCATCATCATCATCATCATCACCATCATCATCTTCACCATCATCATCATCTTCACCATCATCATCATCATCATCATCACCATCACCATCATCATCATCATCATCATCATCACCATCACCATCATCATCATCATCATCTTCACCATCATCACCATCATCACCATCATCATCATCATCATCTTCACCATCTTCACCATCATCACCATCATCATCTTCACCATCATCATCATCTTCACATGCATGTGAACACACAACAACAGCAGTCACGAACACACATGATCTAATCATCCTGCTAGATACTCACAACACGAGCTTCAAAGCTGCAGGTTTGGCATGTTGAGGGAAACTGGAGCAGATATTGTATTTTCAAATGTTGAAATTATTATTTCTTTTATATGCTGTATTATTCATTAAAACAGAAGCCCATATAGGCCCATAAATAAGACCGATCTGAGGAACGTTCTGCTCGTGAAGAAGGCTTCTGCAAAGAAGAGGTCCTGACGCTCGTGGAGGGCAGCCCCCTCCGCAGTGGAGCGGTGTTCACCTCAGTGCACGGGCTCCATCCCGGGGCCCTCAGGAGGCCGTTCTGTTGGTAGCTCCGTACTGGCCAAGCCAGGTTTGGTTCTCGGACCTAATAACCCTTCTCGATGGCTCTCCCCTGGAGCTGCCGGTCAGGAGGGACCTCAGACAGGGGGGAGAGATCCTCCATCCCCAACCAGAAACATTCAACCTGTGGGTCTGGCCTTGAGGGGGGCCGACTCATAGACTCTGGTCTCTCAACTGAGGTTGTAGAAACCATACTCAACTCCAGAGCTCCATCCACAAGGAAGCTATACGCCCTGAAGTGGAGAGTTTTTTGTAATCTACGAGAATGGGATCCAGTTAATTGCCCTGTTGGTTCAATACTAGAGTTCCTGCAAGATCGTTTTGCTTCAGGGTTATCTCCGTCCACACTGAAGGTTTATGTTGCTGCCATTGCAGCCTACCATGCCCCCCTGGTGGGTTATCTGTCGGAAGAGATCCTCTTATTATATGTTTCCTTCATGGCACCCTGAGGCGGAGGCCTGCAGTTCATACCAGAGTTCCAGCTTGGGATCTGGCTCTTGTTCTAGAAGGTTTATCTACTGCTCCCTTCGAGAAAAGTTTCTGACCCTCAAAACTGTGTTCCTTCTAGCCATTTCCTCACTAAAAAGAGCAGGAGATCTTCAGGCCCTTTCGGTATCTCCTTTGTGCCTTGAGCCTTGTGGTCAAAGCATTCCTCTATCCGAAACCTGGATATGTACCGAAGGTTCCAACCAATGTACCACAGCCTTCACCTTTGGCCACTAGAGCCCATTCTACTATGGGTATGGCGGCCTCCAAGGCCCTAATTTCTGGGGTGTCCCTTCAAGCAGTTAGTGATTCAGCGGGCTGGTCTTCGCCGCTCACGTGTGTCAGATTCTATGACCTAGACATGGATACCCCTGAGTCTAGAGTTCTCATGTCGTGACAGTTTAACACGACAGGTTCTTGGCCGTATGACGTTCAGGCATTCTCGTTCCCAAAGCGTCATCAACGCAGCGCGAGTTCCCTACTCAGGGAACTAAGGTTACAGTCGTAATCTGAGACGTTTCTGTAGAAAGGATGTACTAAACACTCTTACACACACACACACACACACACACACACACACACACACACACACACACACACACACACACACACACACACACACACACACACACACACACACACACTCTTACGCACTCTCTTACACACACACACACACACTCTCAAATGAAAAGACTCTCAGTTTGACATGTTCCTCTGAAAGAGCTTCTATCATGAGAACAATCATCATGAGTGGGATAAATGTTAAAACGAGTGAAGAATCTCTGCTCTTTCACCCAGTGACGTCTGACTCAAATTCCAAGCATTCAGGAAAACCCTTGAATAAAGATAAACTCTACAGGAAATCCAGCCCAAAACATCTGAAATCCCGTTCAAACACACAGTTTGACAATATCCACACATGTATTTTTGTCACTAAATCTTAAAGGGTTTGTTCTCGAAAGCCCTGTGACTCTTTCTGCTGTGAAACACAAAAGAAAATATGGCAACACTTATACGATAGTCCACTTTAGATGTTCTATTAACTATAAGTAAGTTTACAACTACATGTCAACTACAAACAGAGTCTACTAATACTCTACTAATACTCTACTAATACTACTAACACTATACTAACACTCTACTAATGTTCTTCTAATACTCTACTAATACTCTACTAATAACTACTAATACTCTACTAATGATCTTCTAATTCTCTACTAATACTGCTAAAACTACTAATACTACTAATAGTCTACTAATACTACTAACACTCTACTAATACTACTAACACTACTAATGTTCTTCTAATACTCTACTAATGATCTTCTAATACTCTACTAATACTCTACTAATGTTCTATTAATACTCTACTAATACTATAAAACTCTACTAATACTCCACTAATACTCTACTAATACTCTACTAATGCTCTATTAATACTCTACTAATACTATAAAACTCTACTAATACTCCACTAATACTCTACTAATACTCTACTGATGCTCTATTAATACTCTACTAATACTATAAAACTCTACTAATACTCCACTAATACTCTACTAATACTCTACTAATACTACTAACACTACTAATGTTCTTCTAATACTCTACTAATACTGCTAAAACTCTACTAATACTCTACTAATACTACACTAATACTCTACTAATGCTCTATTAATACTCTACTAATACTATAAAACTCTACTAATACTCTACTAATACTACACTAATACTCTACTAATGCTCTATTAATACTCTACTAATACTATAAAACTCTACTAATACTCCACTAATACTCTACTAATACTCTACTAATACTACTAACACTACTAATGTTCTTCTAATACTCTACTAATACTGCTAAAACTCTACTAATACTCTACTAATACTACACTAATACTCTACTAATGCTCTATTAATACTCTACTAATACTATAAAACTCTACTAATACTCTACTCTACTAATACTCTAGTGATATTACTAATCCTCTACTAATACTCTAGTAATATTACTAGTACTCTACTAATATTACTAATACTCTACTAACATTCTACAAAGACTATGTTAATATTCTAATAATACTAACAATAATCTACTAATATTCTACTAATACTACTTATACTACTAATACTCTAATGTTCTACTAATACTACTTATACTACTAATACTCTAATGTTCTACTAATACTCTACTAATACTACTAATACTCTACTAGTAATCTACTAATGCTCTACTAATACTAACGAGAGTTAGTTCACATGTAGGTGTAACGTTACTTATAGTCAACAGAATGTGTTAAAGGGACCATCAAAATAAAGTGAAGTGACCCACAGAAAGAAAGAGAATGGAGACGTGAGCTGAAGTTCATACAGTACAACTCATGCATTACATTTCAAGCCATCGAGTGTGTTTGTGTCAATAAAGACGTGATCCTCGAAAATCATCATCAACTTTCCTATCAAGCATTGAGATTGTGGAGTTAGTGTGATTGGAGAGTTTGTTTACCGTGTGTCCAGCGTACACCAGCCGCAGTGAGCATCACCAGCACTCAAACACTCTCCACAGGAGCTGTACTGGTCACACGCCGACACAGCCACACGCAGGAGCTGCACACACACACACACGCACACACACACACACACTGAGGATCAGACATATGCGCAGTTT